>JAJTWR010000263.1:2910000-2915000 GCA_021613335.1 Whitmania pigra
TGGTGGCAACATTGATGATGATGATGATGATGACGAAGACGATGATTGAGGACAGGTGATGGCAAACACATCTGAAGTCGTAAAACAAGAGAGTGTCAAATTGGATTATTGAACCTCACCAAACATCATAGAAGAATTTCTAAAAAAGAAGTGACTGATTATTTGCTATTTCAAACACATTTTTCATTCTTTGATTGATGGAATCGACTGTTGATTTAGCGATTGAATGTTTTGACTGAAAGGTTGATGGAATGAAAGGCCATTGATTGAATGGATGATGGATTGAATAGATGATTGATTGGAAGCTGATTTATTAAAGGGATGAAAGGTTGAAGAGTTGATTGATTGAAGGTTGGTTGATTGAAGCGTTGATTGATTGAAGGTTGAGTGATTGAAGAGTTTATTGATTGAAAGGATGATTGATTGAAAGGATGAAAGATTGATGTAAGTTAATCGTCGTCCCCTGACATTTAATTACATAGAAAACAGGTCCGCTGTCTGCTCAGAAGAAAGGTCTCTTTGTTTTCGGTCTCCTTCGATGGAGATGGTGACGCAGGAACTGAGAGGGAATGAATGAATGAATGATTGAATGAATGAACGAACGAAGGAACGATTGACTGACTGACTGAATGAATGAATTGGTTTGCACGTGTGAATTTCTGTTTGTTTGTCTTTATGTGCGTGAAGCGGCGAAGGTTCGATCAATCAAGATAAGAATGAGATTGAAAACATCAATCAGAGTCTTTCAATCAGGCGGTCAATCAATCAATTACCGAGGAGGACATAAATTACTTTAATGATCCTGGCAGCAGTGAGGACGACGACGACGATGGCCGGTGGCAATGATGATGGTGATGATGATGATGATGAAAGCTTCATATAAAGGCTCCTAAATTCACTTCATTATTCAATTCTCGAAATATTGGTGATCATTGACATCACCGCACTCATCATAATAATCATAATCATAATCACCATCATCGTCGTAGTCGTTCGACAAAATTGCTCACCGTTCAATATATGGATTCACGAGTATTTCATTCACTTTATTCCGACCTACATTTATCAATCCATCAGCCCACTCATCCATCCTTCCGTCCATCCATTCTTCAGTGCATTTGGCCACTCATCCATTCACCCGAATAGCAATTCATTCAGCCGTCCATCCAATTGCTGATGCCAAAATATATCTATCCATCCATCCACCCATACATCAATCAACTCATTCATTCATCCATCCACCCATACATCAATCAACTCATTCATTCATCCATCCACCCATACATCAATCAACTCATTCATCCAACTAGCCATTCATCAGCCCACACAGCCATCCATCAGCTCATCTACCCATAAATCATTCACTCATTCATTCGTTCATTCTCTCATTCACTCATTCATTCGTTCATTCTCTCATTCACTCACTCATTATTTCTTTGAGCATCCTTCCAAGCAGCAGTTAAATGCAAATATATAAAATAATAATAATAATAATAATAATAATAATAATAATAATAATAATAATAATAATAATAATAATAATAATTACATGTATTAATTGTATATTCATATTTTGTTGATCATATGTTATATGATAGCATGTTGTTTTATATAATTCTATAATTTAACTAAAGTCAATTAAGTTTTGTTACTTTTTAAATACAATTTCATGTTTTAGGAAAATTTAATAAAAATAGATATGGAATTCAAGACATAATAAAATAAAAATTAAATTTTGAAATATAAAATAATTAACTGAACTCAAGCACAGAAAGAGTAGAAATATCAGTTGAACTAAGACACAACTTTTCCACAAGTTTGTCACAAATTAAGTTGAAATATTCATAATTTAAGTTGAAATATTCATAATTTATGTTGAAATATTCTTACCAAGACACAATCTGTATGTTGCATATAATTGGAGACTTGTCATTGGATAACATTCGTGGATGCAATTCACTGGACAGACATCATGTGATACATGTTCATGTGATACATGTTCATAGGAGTATGTATACATGTAGAATATATTATTGTATGCATACAAGACATACAACACATTATTATGCACGTATAAGACTAAGAATATATTATTATGCAATATATTATTAAGACTTAGAATATATTATTACGCAATTTATCATTAAGACATCATCATTGAGAACGTGGGAGGTCTCCGTTTACCTCAATTAGGAAATACAAGAACAATTTATTGCATGTGCCACACATCTGTGGGCTCTATTCTTCCTAGTGCTGATGATTAAGGGTGTTTGGGATGCTACTCATGATGATCGTGATGATGATTAAGAAGTTGAGGACGAAGATTACGACGATGATGACGATGATAATGATGACGATGATGATGACAGTGATGATGATGATGACGATGATGATGATGGTAACTGCGTTTGTCACGTGTCAATTGTTTTCTACAGGAATGACAACAACCACAACGACATAACAACGAGACACCATTAGAACATCACAACACATCCTCCATCCCAGGCCCATCAATGTACTTGCACAAATGTCAAGGTCATCCAACAATGGTGTAAGACCATGGACTCCTAAATATAAACCAGTATGGCGTGCTATGGGAAGGATTGGTAACCATGGCTACACATGCCCTCAGAAAGTTATCGGCGTCAACTATCAGTGTTTAAGGAGATATCAGCAGTTATCAGACAACAATTTGACCTATGCTGCTCAGGTGTTCTTTAACTTTGCTGGGTTATGATGATGATGATTATTATTATGATTATGATTATTGTTATGATTATGATTATGATTATGATTATGATGATGATGATGATGATGATGATGATTATTATTATTATTATATTATTATTATTATTATTATTATTATTATGTCATTCCATTTTTAGCTATATGGTCAGTTATTTACAAGAATTGTTTGAAGAATAAGACAGCACTTATTATTTTTAAAAAGGTTGGTTAAGAGTTTTGGTAATTTTCAATTTAAT
Source organism: Whitmania pigra (assembly GCA_021613335.1). Taxonomy (NCBI): domain Eukaryota; kingdom Metazoa; phylum Annelida; class Clitellata; order Hirudinida; family Haemopidae; genus Whitmania; species Whitmania pigra. The sequence goes on from JAJTWR010000263.1 coordinate 2,912,985, forward strand.
AATTAATAATGAAGTAATGCGTGAATGATTGAATAAAGAGATAAATGATAGAAAGAGCGAAAGGATGGATGGATGGATGGATGGAATAATGAAAGAATGAAGGGTAGAACGAATGAACGATAGAACGAAGAGATGGATGAATGAACGAGAGACTCAACTAATGAACGAAAGCAGACGGGCGATAATAAACGAAGGAAAATGAGGGAGACGCGTCCTGCATAGATAAGAAAATGATTGATATAAAAAGCAGAGACCTAATTAATTAAATACCTCCCCTAATATCGGCTGATTATAATTTGTTTACTTTCATAGATATCTTCTAACCACTGACTACATTAAGATTAGCTGATATATTTAATGTGACTTGATTTATTTGGAGGGCAAAATTTAATATACTTATTTATTAATATCTATTTTTATTATTACTAATATGTTATTTCATTTATTCATTTATTATTATGTAATATATGATTGTAATGATGTCATGTAGTCTTAAAATGGCACAGTAATAAAAGGCATTTGTTACCAGCATCATCATCATCATCATTCATCATCATCATCATCATCATCATCATCATCACCATCATCATCATCATCATCATAATAATAATAATAATAATCGTAATAATAATAATAATAATATAATAATAATCGTAACAATAATAATAATAACAATAATAATATAATTTTACTAATAATGATAACTTTTCATATTAATGTTAACACTAATAATGATAATTAGTTAGTGATCACCATCACGATTATCATTACCACCGTCGTCATCCTCAACATGACGACTAGTTTAGGGGAACAAACAAAGACATTGGTATTTATTTTAAGGAGGTCTTTGTTAGGACGAGACTGGTTGCCAAGAGCAACGCAACATAATGCGACATTGATTGATGCTTCTAGCATTAATCTATCAAGAGAACCTAGTCAGTGAGGGAGTGACTCAGGCGTGAATAAGTGAGAGTGACTGACTGAGTGAGTGAGTGAGTGAGTGATGAGTGAGTGAGTGAGTGAGTGAGTGAGTGAGTGAGTGAGTGAATGAATGAGTGAATGAATGAGTGAATGAGTAAGTGAGTGGATGAATAGATTTGTTATTTGGGTATTATGAAATGATTGAATGATTGAAAGATTAAAGAGATGGAGTTTATAGCAGGTGAAAAGAGACCACACATGAAATGGAAGACAACAACAACGTTGCATCTCAAATAATAATTGCTATCTTTACCGTTTCAAGCATCACCATCATCAGCACCTTCATTATTATCATTATCATCATCATCATCACATTCATGGTCATCATCGTCTTGGTAAAGAAATTGTCAGCGATGTTTCCATGGTGATGTGATTAATTGTTCATCGATTCCTCGTTTGACCTCTTTAATATGCAGTGATCTATAATGATAATAATGACTGTGATGATGATGATGATGATGACGACGTTGATAAATAGTATCGCATCAAATTCTGCTCGTAATTGTACTTGTAATTTTTCAACTTCAATTTTACAATTACATTGACAAGATTTACAATTTGTTGAATTTTATTTTTACAGATGTGTGCATAAATTATTGAATTTTTGAAATAAATAAAAAATAAAAACATTACTTAAAGAAGTAAACCATTATTTCTAAAGTGTCGTGAGATAGTATTGTTTGCGTTATGTTGTGAGATCGTTAACCGGAGAGATCGTGATGTTGAAAGAGAGAGTTAGTTTTTTTTTCTTCTGTTACAAAATGAGGTGTTAAGGCGGTCGTCGCCCCCCTCCTTTGACGTGACACAGATAATATCTAGGTCAATTCAAAGATGAAGAAGGTCAACACATGTTAGCTCGGTCAGAAAGGAAACATTACCAACCTTGGCAGTGCTTCGGTTGTGCCTGCTTTTTTCTGGGCATCTTCTTGGGAGTATCACATCACCTGGAGATTTAACCTGCAGTGGTTGAATACAGGTGGTAAGATCACCTTGCTTTAACCGAGTATACGAAACGATACAGGTATGATGAGCGCC
>JAJTWR010000263.1:2920000-3110000 GCA_021613335.1 Whitmania pigra
AGGAGCGACAAAGGAAGTAATCGATTGTTGTGGTAATTAATCGCGAGTACAAGAGAAGTACTGTTCAGCAATAAACGTGCAAACTCATCAAGTACACCTGATAACATTTCCTTCACTCACTTCTTCATTCATTCCTTCGCACAAATCCATATTCGTGATTCAATTGTATTCTTATTCATTTACAAATTGATCTTATTCTTATTCAATTACAAATTGATCTTATTGATCATATTATTATTATTGATCTAATTTTTAAATTATTACATTTGAATTCACTTACAACTTCTATTTTTTATAAGGAAACTCACTGCGTTTTCCGCTCGATAATTAGATTAATGCATAGATTGAAACGTAATTGACATTTTATTAAATTATGCATAAAAATAAATTGATATTAAAAATATATCTGCTCATTTAATGAAGTTGTACATTTATAAATAAGATTATTTAATTTTCTGAACGTAAACAACCAGTATTTTTATATTACTTGATGAGGCCATAAACTAGCCCTCAATTAATTTGATTTCCTACTGTTTCAATAAGAATTTTGAATTAATATCCAATTAATGTTGTATTATTATTATTAATTGGGTTATTAATTAAATAACGGAGAAATATTCAATATTTAAAAAACAAAATTTGAACACCTAACGAATGAATTGAAAATATTGTAAACTCTAGCGAACGAAAATTCTTTAACTCTATGGAATGAAATATGAAATTCAACATTTTCAGTAACTAATTTACGTGAATAATTTTTTTTTAATTTGATATTTTGTCATAATTCATTTTCTTGAATTTTGTAAAAATTGTAAAAATGTAGAAATTCTATTAAAATATCATTACTTTCAATTTCGTCACCATAACATGATATCACAACGATTTATAATTTAATAACTTTATCATAACATGACAATATTTTATTCTAAAAAAATATTATAATCTATTATATTAAAGCATAAAGAGCATAATATTGAATAACGTATTAAATTAACGTTCTACAACATGCCAAAGTATCATGGAAATGAGACAAACATTAAAATTGCATTCACTTCTTTTCTTCGTTATTTAAATAATTGTATTTAATAATAATTTCAATTAAAATTGTGAAATTAAGTTGCTTATTTTAGTAATTCTGCTGTTAAATTATTTCAAAACGTGGGAAAGTTGAAAACTTGTTCATTGGCACAGACGTCCTATTAAATGGATGACTAGAAAGTATGATTTCATGCTTTTACAAAGAGGCAATGGTAATGATAATGATGTAGCAATGTGATAAAATTTAATTATATTAGTAGAGATATAATTAGATATAAAATATAATTAGTAAAGATATAATGCCATAAGATGATATCCATACGTGATCCAATTATATGATGTACTATAGTGATGCAATGATGATATGACGTAATGTAGTGAGGTGGTTACAAAAGACGATGGAGCTTCATGGAAAAGGAAATTGAAAGATGAAAGGTTGGATGAGCGAAGGTTTCATGCTGCAGTTCTTGCAAGCGAAACACGTGCGCTAATGAGAAGTAGCACCTGGTCTGACGTCATCAGACACGTGACCCGGTCGCTTCCGCATCTCGTCCAAGTTTTGCAGGTGCTCCGAGAGAAACTGTGGAGAGATAATGATTAGTTTTGAAGGTTTTCATAAATACCTCACGTGGTCGTCATGGATACGCCATGGCAACAAAGAACGCCAGCGCACCTGCTTGACGCTCGAAAGGACAATAATGATGCTGACGATGAATAATTTATTCATGCCATCCACTCATCCACGCCAATAATGGTGCCTTTCAATTCTATTAATATCCCCCGTGTATAGACTAATTAGACTTTATTCTGCAGAACTGCATTTATAATTAAAAGGAAATATGAATTATTAGCGAAATGAATAAAGGCATAATTATTGGTATTTCAATGCGTATGTGTGTAATTTAGATTGTTTATTATTAAATTGTAAATGTTAAAATATGTCATTGAATAAAATATTTGGCCAATAATCGTACTAATAATTATTGACAGTATTTCATTAATACGACTTTCTCTAATTATCAATAATATGAGGGCACAGTGTATCCTATTATAACGACTATCGCATAATAATATATATATATATATAATATATTTCTCATGAATTTTGTATTTATTTGTATATCATAATAATAATATAAATAATAATATAACAGCGTAATACTATATAAGAATAATAACAATATAATAAATATGTTACATATATTTATTATGCATTTTATATTTATTTCTATATCATAATATCATTGTAAATAATAATATAATAGCGTAATAATATATAAGCATAATAATAATATATATAAATAATATATTATATATAATAATATATTATATGTTTATAATATCATTATTATGCATTTTATATTTATTTGTACATCCTCAACAGATGGTTCTGCTGCTGAGGAAATGATAAGTCAAATGTTTGTCAAACGATGACAATGTTATTATATTATTATTATATTATTATTATTATTATTATTATTATTATTATTATTATTATTATTATTAGTATTATTATTATTATTATTATTATTATTATTATTATTATTATTATTAATTATTATTATTATTATTATTATTATTATTATTATTATTATTATTATTATTATTATTATTATTATTATTATTATTCATGAAGATGATGATGATGTTAAATATTGTTAATGTTATTATTAAAACGATATTATACAATAAAAATAATTAGCATTTATTTTATTATTTTTAAAATTAGTCTCAAATTATGATAATTATACTACGAGTTATGATGCTAAATATTAGATTTATAATTGTTATTATTATCACTGCATTAACCGTATTATTGGCTTCAATAGATGGCATGGAGGATGACTGATGGAACAACCATTAAGTTGGGGAAACAGGACCATCATTACGTTGCAGTGCACAATTTTCCACAGGCATAATCATGCCATCATCGTCGTTGTTGTCATCATCATCGTCATCATCATCGTCGTCGTCGTCGTCATCGTCAGTACCAGCATTATCATCGTCATCGTGATCGCCATCGGCGCAAAGGTTATTTGCAGCGGCAGCAGCATCATCAGTCGAGACCTCCCACGAAGCAGCGTATCAGCGTCACCTGACCGGAAGTGGCATAGGGCACGCGTGTCACGTGAGGAATACGAGAATCTCAGGATGTTCCACGGACGAACACGTGCTCGTGAATAACTGCTGCGGTGTCAGCAGCCACTTTTACTCCTCCTCCTCCACTTCAATCAATCCATCCATCCATTCATCTTTCCATCAATCCATCCATCCATCCATCCATCCAACCATCCATCCATCCATCCATCCATCCATCCATCCATCCATCCATCCATCCTTCCTTCCTTCCTTCCTTCCTTCCATCCATCCATCCATCCATCCATCCATCCATCCATCCATCCTTCCTTCCTTCCTTCCTTCCTTCCATCCATCCATCCGATTGATTGCCACTCACGTGACATCCACCAGCTATTGATGACTGCTTTTTATTGTCAACGCTGTCTGCTACGTCGGTGATGGCGATGGAGATGATGATGCTGATGATGCTGATGATGATGACGATGATGCGTTTGTGCGATGTTTGAGTTGGTGATGGATGTTCTGGTTGGTCCCTTGATCAATTTATTCAAGTGTTCATATTTATTATATTTCGTTGAACTAATATTATGTATTGTCTTATTATATATTAATTTGAACTGATAAATTGCAATTGTGGCAACAAAAGGCATAAATAGTGATTCGCTATTTTATAAAAAAATAGAACTATAAGTTAAAGTAAGGAATTTCAGTCAATCAATCAATCAATCAATCAATCAATCAATGTCAACCATCTGTAACTTCAACCATCACGGTATCTCGCACCACTTTCAGGAGTTCGTAAGGACAATAAGCCACAATGAGCCACAATAAGCCACAGTAAGCAATATGTTTAGAGATCCTCATTATACGCGTGCCACACTTCATCACGATGTCACCGTCATCGTCGTCATCATAATCATCATTATCATCGTCGTCGTCACCATCATCTCCTTCTCCCATTCACTTCCATCTTTTTCTAATCTTCTTCATCGTCATCCTTTGTTTCAGTTGTAATTTTAATAATATATCATAATAATACAATTATTATCATAATATAATATAGTAATATATTATTATAATATATCATAATAATACAATTATTATCATAATATAATATAGTAATATATTATTATAATATATCATAATAATACAATTATTATCATAATATAATGTATTATTATAATGACAATAATAATAATATAATAGAATGTATGCGTTATTATTATTATTATTATTCATACAAGTGTTCGAAGCAATTATCGTATTCATCAACGTGCAAACACTCGTCGTCTCAGCAACCTTGGGCACCAATTACCGTTGATTGAAATGCAAAAATGCATCACCGTTGCCATGGAAACCGGTGCTAAAAAATCTCACGCACTTTAGAAAACCCGGTGAAAATGTTAAAAAGGTGGTGGATTAATGCACTCTTGTGTTAATACGACTTAAGTCATCACAACAACAACACAACAACATCACAACAACAACACAACATCACAACAACAACACAACAACAGCACAACAACATCACAACAACAACACAACATCACAACAACAACACAACATCACAACAACATCACAACAACATCACAACAACAGCACAACATCACAACAACAACACAACAACATCACAACATCACAACAACAACAACAACATCACAACAACAACACAACAACAGCACAACAACAACGGCGAAATGTCGGCCGCCATTTTTGGTGTCCATTCTGTTAATTATTAACTTTATTATTATCATAATTTATTATAATTATAATTATTATCATCATCATCATCACCGCAATGGGACTATTCTTATTTTTACTTCGATAGTGTTGATTGGGTGTTAGTATGAGATAATTTATGGCGAATTATTATGTAGCAATAAAATTATTATTCTTATTATTAATAATTCATAACAATTGAAATTTATGTTGAAATGTCAAAGTGTAAAGAGGGACTGAAATATATTGAATTTGGACCACAGAAACGATAGCGAGTATGAATATGAATGAACAAGTGCTCTTTAAACCTAGTTTGCGTGTGGTCCTAATTCATGGGTGGTCTGAAATTGCTGCTCGAATTATTGAAATGAATGTGAGTAAATTATGTTATTAAATTACAAATAACAATATTTTATTAAAATATCACGTATGCATTTGCTTAATTTGAAAAAAACATTTCAAAACATCTTTTACAGTCAACATGTTAAATAATAATTGTTAATGAGCTATTAATATTAGTTCACCTAGGCAAATATTAACATTATTAACTTTACTAACTTTATCATTACTAACCATTGCAAGCAACATCCGCGATTGTATATGATTGTATGTGGATGTATGTGTTTGTATGTGATTGTATGTGATTGTATGGTTGAGCACATACAAAAACCACCTGCAAACAATTACACTGACAAGAATGCGATCGCTTATTTGGCCGGTTGAGCTGGATTAACAGGTGCATGTCACCTGGAACACGTTCTAATCCAACGTACCCTGGAGAAGGCGACATCTTTGTAATTCACCAATTCATCATTCACCTTTGTAATTCATCAATTCATGATTCATCTTTGTAATTCATCAATTCATGATTCATCTTTGTAATTCATCATCAATTCAACTATTTTATAAAAGCAGGAACAAAAACATGGAGGCGCTGTTTAGCAGACAAACAGAGAAGTAAAAGCTCAAGTCGAATGAACCGATCGATTTATCTCGGAGACTTCAACAAACAACTTTTAGCGGATCTTCGTCTCTCGTGACATTCCTCGAGTCTCGTCTCTCGAACTTCTGTTTACCAACGACTGGATGCGTGTTGTAGTGCTCTTTCGAGTCGAGCAAACAAGCAATTAGTCTCTAAGTGGAGAAGTCAATGGATCCATTATGCCTTGGAAATAATCGAGAACATTGTTGACAGATCAAAATGAAACAATCTGTCATTCACTATTTTACGAAGGTGTCTCATAAACTGTGGAGAGATAGCGAGAAAGTCGAGAGGGAAAATAATGGAGCGATTGAAAATTACGGAGTCGTGCAGGGGAAGACTTTGAAAAATCTGGCAAAGCAGTGGCGAACAATGCGAGCGATTCTTGACACTAAGTATTAATCTCAGCACTCGCATGATTCTGATCAGCATGACTCCAACTGACATGAACACTCCTCGCATGGGAACTCATTACACTCAGATCTACGAGGGCAGGCAGTAATTTGGCCAGGGACAAAGAAGGAGACATTTTCATGACGAATGCAATCAATCCGATCATCGTCCTGAGAACTGTGCAGTTGAGCGGCTTACTGAACTTTTCGTGAAATATTTATTTTAAAGTTAAAGTTAAATTTTAAGTCTCCAATTAGCTGTAGTTCACCGACTCACCGCATTATCAAATTATTAGTTATTATCAAATTATACATTATAATATTATAACATTATCAAATTACAGAGATTATTCAACTGCCTGCAACGTAGACGCAAAGCAGAAATACAAGTCCTTACCAATGGTTGCAATTAAAAGCTGAAAAGAAGAAGAGAATTTCGATGCCAAGCAGAAGAATGGACAGAAGAATAAAAATGACTCCTGGTCAAACGATTTCACGTGTCACCGATGTTCGAGTTGAGGGGATAATTTACCTCTGACATGACAATGAGAAACAGCTGCGCATTGTTGGCATGCTCGGGAGACAAACATGTCGCTTAGGTAAGAACGAGGACCGAGGCGAGGAAGGCACGCAAACGGAGGCAGACGACCGGACGTACATTGACACAAACAAACCGACTGGTGGCCTTAAAAGATCCTCTGTTAATTAAAGTTATGTGCTGGAATGAAACGTGACTGGAATAACGATTCCGTTGTCGGACGCTCGCGAGTTGATCCGAGTACAAATTCCACCTTCAACTCGATTCTCTCTCTCGACTTCAAAGAAATTCGAACCCACAACTATTGAGACCAACCATTGAACTTCTCCTTCTGCATTCTTTCTCTCGATCCAAACTCAACAACGAAATGACTGTGAATTCTTAAATTGCCGTTAATTTTCTCAAATTCGGTTTTAAAATAAAAACCTCTTCCAGCTTGTTGTTTGGTTTTTTTTTTATTTACAAAAAAATGTTTCAAAGAAATTAAAACTTGGAAATGTGGAAAATTACACTGGAATTAACGACGGAATGTAAACATGAAAACTTGAATAATTGTGGAAAAACACAGGAAACAGAAAAACTCCTAACTGATCAAAACTTGTACAAAGAAGGAATTCTTTTGATTTCAACTGCTAAAAGATGAAAAGTGAATATTTTCAAAATATTTGCAAAAAATACTCAAAAGAGGATTCTCTTCGCTCTGAACGCATTCGCATGATTGTTCGAAGTGTTGACGATTTTGTTGACGACAAAATCACTCCTTGAAACAGCCACGTTAGCGAGAGGTCGCCGTGAAATTGTTGAAACTTTTGGCAACATCGCAGAAGTTGTTGACGAGAGAACAGTTTCTGTTGTTAAGGTGGTGTTTTGTTGGCTCATCGCAATGACTCGATGAGCAACTCTCCCAGCATTTTGTGGGAGCGTATTGTTGTCGGCTTTGTTGACCGACGACGTTGAGTTTTTTGTTGCAATGTTATCGGAACGTTGCTGCATCATGGTCGAAAGTTGCGGCAACATTTGAGGAATGATTTGCGGTTGCTGTTGTAAGATGAAGTTTCTGATGAAATCGTCGGCACTACTGAATGGCAAAGCTTTTCTTTCACAACTGCGTTGCAAATTGTCGAGGACCGCGTTAGCTTCGCAGTTGGCAGCACCGTCGTTGTGGTCGTCGATGTTGTTGTTGTTGTTGTTGTTAGGATCTGCAATGAAGGAAATCATTATGCTCAGTAACGTGAGAAATTCATTTAAGGCATGCATTGTTCTGTCTCATTACAGAGCCATTACATTAGTCATTCATCCACAACTTTCGTACACTCAGTCGCTCTTCAACGTGATCTTGAGTGGTTCTGGGTGCCGAGGAGTGAATCAATTTATCAAGGAGGGTTAACGAGGTGGATAAACAAAAAGTCGTTTGTTTGATCTTCAGTCCTGTTTAGTCCTGGTTTAGCGACTGATTAATGAGCCGAACGCAACTTCAGTCTCTACTTTAGCTACTTTAGCTACTCAGCTCGTTTACTTGTCGAGTCATCAATTTATTCCCAAGCATTTGTTAAGCATCATAGAACTTAAAACTATTTGCCATCCCTCTAAGGATCCGCGCAGCAGGTAGAGCGTGACAAGGTAGACTTGATCGAACTGATAAGAAAAGTGCACTTTGGCACAAGGGGTTTCGAATCTTTGAATGTGTCATCGCTTGTGGTGCAATGTTCGATTGAAAGCGAATAAATTGACTTCGGGGTCAATGAACCCCGTTGAGCGTATGAAATGTTCAAAGCAAATGAGAAACAAGTGAGCACTCATTGATTATTCAACGTCCACAAACCGTCGTAAGCAATTTCAAGAGGGATTGTTTGTTGATTGTTGATAACACACTCGCTCAAAGATCCAAGCTTGGTTCGAATTAGTTGGAAATATTTGAACAGAAATGTGGCTAAAATTAAAATCTTTACCCGATCGACAGACAAAAGAAGGAAAGCCATGCAAAGAAGAGATCAAATGACTCAAAACATGACATTGTTTTCAGCTACGTTCACACGGCCGTTTAGGAATGTCATTTTCTCTCGGATTAAAAGTCCAAAAACTACTGCGACAGGTGCTCAGCACAGGTAAACGTGAAAGTCTGTCTCCTTTTTATTGCTGACATTCTAATGTGTGAGAACTTTCTCTCAAAAACACGAAGACCATAAGAGCAGCTCATTATCAATTCTCAGCTCGGTGACGTCACGAGCGCAATCTCTGCCACGGTCATCGCAGCGTGTGAGCCATTATCGCGCACCTTCGCATTCGCTTGTTTTGCATTGATAAGTAGCGATTATTATGGTATGAAATGACTATCGTACTGCGATCACATTAAACGTGGCTGAATTCTCGTACCATGACAATCCATCGCTCCCTTACGACATGGCCACCACCATTTCAACGCGGGAGGTCTTTCATTGACATTTAAAACACCACCATGAAGATGAAGAGAACGAGTCGATCCTCAAGAACGTCGCAACAATACCAAACACTTCAAACGCCTGCAATCGAAGTAGTTAAAGCACAGAAACAAGTAGACTCGGAGACGAGGAGAGCCGACGATACAAACAACAGGACCAAGCAAGTCAAACAGGAGCAGCAAAACGAGGTCCTCAATGAGGAAACTATTTCGAGTCAAAAAAGACTTAAGCCAAAAAATGCCTCGAAACGGCTGAGCAAACATGTTGCGACAACATAACGGATTAGTGCACGGTTATCATCTCTGACATGCTTTCCTCGGGTGGCCCGCAATTCGTCCAGTTCTCGATTTGATAAAAATATTTTACACTTAGCCGTCAAATAAGCGTACACCACCCACCAAGTACCTGCTCGATAACCGCCCAACCGACCACACACAGCAAAGGAGCTTCTCAAACGGATTCGAGTGCAATCTCCTCGAAAAGCAACATCCACTCAAAAAATCTCCATAATTGAAGGAATAAATTCGTTCCTAGCAGAATGAAATGATAAATTCTCCTTCTGGCATGAGAGGAAACAAAAGAAGTATTGGCTGATTTATTCGAGCACTTGCAGACGTATAAGAATGATGTATGCTTAGTTAGCCGAGCCTAAATAGCTGTTTCAATAGCAAACCTTTGCTTCTGCCATTGTTCAAATCGAGAGGTCGTTTAATCTCGCTTCTCGAGAGCTTCAAAAGAGCTTCGATAACGTGGGAATTTCAGAGCTAGTCGTATCTTCATGGAAATTGGGCCATTAAATGGACTACAACGTATTGATATAAAACGTATTTTGTCATAAAATGGAACTATTACGGGTATCATGACTAACTTTAATCGCATTCTACTGCTAAATACTGATTGGAAAATTACGAACAAATTTCAACAATTATTTTTTTAGATACTCATAAGCAGACAACATCGGAAAATTATTTAAGCAAAAGCCAATGCATTGATCGTGCATTACGCATTTATCAATTCACTAAACAAGACATTCGACTGCCTTCAATTCAAAGATCACAGTGACAATAGAAATCACATTTATCCTTCATAATTGCCTGTCTAGGCTTGAAGGCAACTTTATTAATACCTCTGAATTTTAAAGAGATCCAGGTAGAAAATTCTTCAGGTTTTTGTAGGTTATGACAAGTAAGCTACCAGATTCTAATCTGATGATCATTCACTCTCATTCATAATAATTAAATTATAATAATTACTATTATTATTTACTCATAATAATTAAATTATAATAACTACTATTATTATTTTATTAATATGAATTCATGTGCATACATTCCAATAAATCCTGTTAACAATAAGGTATTTTATTATTAATTACAAATACACACCTGATGTAAGAACCTTTCTAACGAGGGCAGAGTGTAATTGATCAATGTATTTTATGGCCTCCTCGATTACTGTCAGCTGGAATGAAGACATTCATTAATCTATAATTTCATTAAATTATAAATTTAATTAAATTCTAAACGCATTTAATGATAAATTTATTCCAGATTAATTATACAAATCACTTTTTCTGGTGAATTCAATTAAATGCTTCGCTGGCACAAAAGATCTAATCACTCATTTCATCTGAATTCATTACAATATTTCCAACGTTACCATGACGACGGACAACAACAAATAATTTTCCTAATGCATTCATGTGATCGTGACTTAAGCATGACTAATGACTCCTTATGCCATCTATTTGTTTTTATAAACCAACGCTCGTTATTTCTTTAAAATTTTAAATTTCTAATTGAAAAAAATCGAACTTCGTCGACAACAAAATCCAAGGCAAATTACCTTGGAAACAGTTTTTTGATTTGCAACAGAAGGAACTATCGCCTTGAGTTTCCTGTATTCTGCCTTCTTTATGGCAGCCTTCCTGTATTTCTTGAGGATTTTATCACCATTCGTGATGAACTTTCTCGATTGAATGTCCCTCATATTCTTGTCGTCAATCAAAGTAACCATGTTTGAAAAGTTCAACGGTATTATTAGACTTTGTATCGACAGCTAACACTCGACAGAAAATGCGCACAAAAGCTGAGATCACTGTTTACCAATCTATTTATACCCAATAGGTTGATCACGTGTCTAGAAGAGAGCCAATGAGCGACGAGCAGGTGTTCCTTAAGCGCCGCTTCGAAGAGTGGATGGAACGCTTTGCACATTTTTGGCGTAATTTGAACGTGAGAAAGTTTGCGCTTGTGTGCGTGGGTGAGAAATGTGCGTGAATCTCTTAGCATAAATTGTTATGATTGTTGTTATTGTTATTAATTTATTATTATCAAACTTCAACTGGGACGAGTGCTTGCAGCGTATCAACACTGACACTCGTCACATGAGTTTATGATGACAAATCCATTCGCGAGAGATAAGTTTTAATATTAATAATAAATGATATTATTTTTATTATAATATTGTTTAAAATAATAATAACATTTATTATTGATAATAATTATTATTATTAATTATTAACTAGATTATTATTACTTCATTACATTATTTTTAGCAATAACACTATTTTGTAAACTCCTAAATGCATGATAGAGTAATAATGGAGCTGAAATTGGATAAGCCTCACCATCATCATAACATGTTTCTTCTCCGTCCGTCCGTCCGTCCGTCCGTCCGTCCATCCATCCATCCATCCATCCATCCATCCATCCATCCATCCATCCATCCATCCATCCATCCATCCATCCATCCATCCATCCATCATCCATCCATCCATCCATCCATCCATCCATCCATCCATCCATCCATCCATCCATCCATCCATCCATCCATCCATCCATCCATCCATCCATCCATCCATCCATCCATCCATCCATCCATCCATCCATCCATCCATCCATCCATCCATCCATCCATCCATCCATCCATCCATCCATCCATCCATCCATCCATCCATCCATCCTCCATCCATCCATCCATCCATCCATCCATCCATCCATCCATCCATCCATCCATCCATCCATCCATCCATCCATCCATCCATCCATCCATCCATCCATCCATCCATCCATCCATCCATCCATCCATCCATCCATCCATCCATCCATCCATCCATCCATCCATCCATCCATCCATCCATCCATCCATCCATCCATCCATCCATCCATCCATCCATCATCCATCCATCCATCCATCCATCATCCATCCATCCATCCATCCATCCATCCATCCATCCATCCATCCATCCATCCATCCATCCATCCATCCATCCATCCATCCATCCATCCATCCATCCATCCATCCATCCATCCATCCATCCATCCATCCATCCATCTCTACCTGGCTCTTGTGACTTCCGTTTGTCTGATGCGATGTTTAATGACGTTTTAGTCATTAAGTCCGACGTTGAGAGATGTTGATGAATAAGGAGAGAGAGACAAAAAGAGTTTCTGATGATGATAATGATCATGTGAATGATTCTTGATGAGGTGCTCATCAATCGTATTATTCTTTCACAGGTTGTTATCCCCTTTCCCAGGAACTTTCAACCTCGTTTCAATCACTACCACGTGACGTCACCTGCTTCAATCAACACCACGTGACTTCACCTAAATCAGCTGATCTTCCTTCTCACTGGATTCCTTTCCACTGATATTGTTAACCGTTCAGTTTTTTGTCTCAGTTTTCCTACGCATCCATCTCATCCCATGAACCCATTTGAACTCATCCCATCATCATCATCATCATCATCACCGATCTTTCAATAGGTCAAGCATTTCAAGGACACCTCAGTCATACGACCACCTGAAATGAAGCACCTGTCGGCACTCTTCCACCTGCTTGTCATTCCCTCAAATATCTTGCTCACTCCTCTGCACGCCCGCTGCATGAATTCTTCGCGTGCGTGGAGGTTCGGGTCTTGCAATTGCCGCCGAAGACGAGGCGAAGAGACAAAGAATGAGAGGGAGTGACAGAGTTGAAAGGAATGCAGGCTATGGACAGATGTTGGCTGTAAGATCTATAACGGTATGCTTTGTGCTGCCTCAAGTAAAATGGACAACCAGGTGAATGGAGTGAATTTCGCAGGTATGTGCCGAGAATATCGGCAACACAAAAGAGTGAAATGATTAGTGGGTTTCTAGTTAAATAGACACCGATAATAATAGTGATGATGATGATGATAGTAGTGATAATAATAATAATAATAAAAATAATAATAATAATAACAATTGCAGTATTATCTGTAACCATCATCTCTGTTAAAACAGAAGAAATTCCAACATTAATTTATTGAAATATTCTTTTATGCATTCCCGAGCAATGTCCAACCTCACTCCTATAAATCGATTTAGTAACAATCACTATCATAACCATTATCATAACCCATCATAACCATTATCATAACCCATCATAACCATCATCATCATCAGTTTAGTTGTTGTTCTTGGTCAACATTAAGAGCGAGAATTGGCTCCGAACTAGATTTCAATGGTGACTTTGTGCCTTTAATTCATTGCCTGTTGTTTTATTGCCGTCGTAAATGACTTTTCTAAAAATATAAAAATATACTTATAATTACAATAATAATATATTTAAAATTACCATAATAATATATTTATAATTATCATAATCATGGGATGAAGTAACAGTGGGTTTTACATCACCGACGTTAAATGAACTTTCAAATCCTCACGAATGTTAATGACTTAATTATTTAAATTATGTTAGGATATTATAATATAATATATTAATATTATTATTTAGAGTCATATTAAATATTAAAAGATATTTGTATTATTAATTATTAGGATCCAGTTTTACCAGAAACCCAACCCGAATATTTGACTCATTAACTGGTTTCAAGCGGTTCTTCTGCTCAATATGTTCGTTAATAATTATTCTTTTCACGTTAATGCGATGTCGACGATGACGATGACTTTATTATTTGCGGGAAATAAATAGAAACATTATTATTATTATTATTATTATTATTATTATTATTATTATTATTATTATTATTATTATTATTATTATTATTATTATTATTATTATTATTATTATTATTAATATTATTATTATTATTATTATTATTATTATTATTATTATTAATATTATTATTATTATTAATATTATTATTATTATTATTATTATTATTATTATTATTATTATTATTATTATTATTATTATTATTATTATTATATTATTATTATTATTATTATTATTATTATTATTATTTATTATTATTATTATTATTATTATTTAAACACAAACTGTTGAGCTGATTCCTATTTGAACTGAAAAACCTTATGAACTAATAGCATCTGCGACCGATTTTTATTTCCTCCGACAGAAATTTTGGGCTCCTAAGCACAACGACCTCGGACGCCTAAAGGTAGTTCAGTAAAACAAATTACCTGGTCCCTGGAAACTTACCCCCCCATCTCGAGGTCCGTGATTAATATACATAGAGTTTACTATTAGGATTATTAAAAATAATAGTAATTAATTGATAACTAAAAATATAAATAGCCAATAATAATAATAACGTTCATCATATGCATCAGCTTCCAATTTAATTTCTATTTGTGCTTAACACCTGCCCTAACGAGGCAGGTGAATGCTCTTAACTACTTAATTATACATTTTACTCTTATTGTCATCATCTTATCACCTTTGATTCTGTAAGGTGAAAATGTTTTGAGTCATGTTTTAGTATCTTAATGGTGGCATTTCATTTCTCCAACATTCAACAACTTTAGTATAACTCTATTATATTCTAACTTATAATATTAGCATGATGTTACAACATAACATTGAATGATATCATAGTATTGCAATGTAACGCAACATGCAATACTATTACGCTATACAATGAAGTCATAGCGTACAATGGCAGGACAAGTGTACAACGACAAAACAGCAACATCATGCAACAACATCATACAACATCATACAACAACATCATTACAACGAGGTGATACCACAACATTCGACAGATGTGAGGCAGCATTTCGATTCGAAGATCAGAAATATTTTCTCGTTTTCAATCGTGAGAAAACAGGTGCTATTATTGGCAATTCTCTCCTCTCATTCGATGTATTCTTTTGTTTGTTTCGTTGTATCTTCTTTGTTTGTTTGGATGTATGTCTTTGTTTCGTTGTATTTTCTTGTCTCCGAACATTCAAAACGACCGCGTATTCCTTGCACAACAACAACAACAACAACGATAGTAATAATAATAATAATAATAATAATAAAAAAAAATAAAAATAATAATAATAATAATAATAATAACAATAATAATAATAATTGAGGTTCACGATTTCAGAAATAAAAAAAAAAACACTTGACGGTGTCAAGGGACTCTTTTTGGAGTTTGAAATTCTTTGTTGAATTATTATGTTGTTGAAGCCATCGTGACGTTCTTTCGAAAGGTATTTTATATTATTTTATATTATTTTATATTATTTTATATTATTTTATATTATTTTATATTATTTTATATTATTTTATATTATTTTATATTATTTAGTCATCTTTTTCGAATGACATTCATATACAACAATATTCCTGATAATGATATTTCAAACGTAATTAACTTTTATTCGACAGCTAGTTCATTTGAACGATGTCATTGAATGACTTCAACGATCTCAGTAGGCCTTAAATGAATTTCAACAAACGATGTGACCATTCGCCGATTACTCATGCATAATTATAATTTTAATTAGCATCCGCTTCACGTTGCTGACGTAACTAATGCATGACAAGGTAATAATGTCTGAGGTAAGCAATTTATCACCGATCATTATTATTACCGGTTCTTGTTAAATCATGCCTCTTCTGGTATTTCCACTGTGAGTTACTTCTGCCAATATGTAAGAAGGTAGGAAATTGCGTGCGTGATTGTCGCTGCGACGCGAAGGATGTGTGATTGTGCAAAGATGTAGGCGTGTACGTGTTTATAATGATAAAAGAGAGGTGCTCTTGTTATTATGTAGCGATGTGTCTCGGCGGTCAATCAAATGACCGGACATCCGGCAAGAAATTTCTGAACATCAAAGGGTTTTGGGTTGTTCTCATTAAGGGAAGGTGCCAAGATGAATGAAAGACGTTATATCCATCGGGCACTTCCTGCTAAATTGGAATTCATACAATTTGGGAATTTCCAATGAATTTTTGAGGAATTATGGATAAATTATGGATGAATTACTTCAATAATGATGAACGACGTTTGTGTTTATCAATAAAACTTCGAATATTTACATCATCATGAGATAATTCGTGATAACAATCGTAAATGCGACCGTTTATAGTTCATGTGATCAATTATTTGACATTTATTTTAGAAATTATCCAGGTACCTTGGAAACTCCACAAGGCAGTTTACGAACAACCATCATTATCATCATCATCATCATCATCATCATCATCATCATCATCATCATCATCATCATCATCATCATCATCATCATCATCATCATCATCATCATCATCATCATCATCATCATCATCATCATCATCATCATCATCATCATCATCATCATCATCATCATCATCATCATCATCATCATCATCATCATCGTCATCGTCATCGTCATCGTCATCGTCATCGTCGTCGTCGTCATCGTCGTCGTCATCATCACCACTACAATTGTTAGTCTTCGGAATTATTGTCATCACTATAAGTATTATCTTATTCACCATAACAGTCACCATCAAAACTGTCCATAATCATAATCATAATCATCGACATCATCGAAACCGTTGTATTATTTACTTTCATCATCATAATCATAACCGTATAAATGATGTCCAGGGTATTGATTGAGACACAGATGATCACTGCGCAGATAAAGAGATTGCAATTATTGTGACTTCAATCTTCTCAACAACAACAATGATGATGATGATGATGATGATGATGATGACGATGATAATGACGACGACGACGGTAACAGTAACATAATAATGTTGCTGGTGGTGATGAGACAACTGCTGCTCCTAATGATAATGATGATGGCAGCACAAGAGCCCACCTACCGAAATCCTCGTGTGTGTTTGTGTGTGTGTGTGTGTGTGTGTTTGTGTTAGTTGACGACCTTTTCATAAACCTCGACTCCCTGGAATATTGAACCCCATTAATTGATTGGTCCATCACAACAACGGTGCCTCCGCCAATGTGAAACGTTCTTTTGACCCCAGAGTCGATGGCAAAGGTTAGAAACCCAGACAGACGACGGTTCAAAAGTTCATTGCACTTATTATATCTTCGATGTTTATCCTAATAATTATTGAAAATCATATTTATATCGTTTAATTTTAACATTAAATTTATATTTATATCATTTGGTTTTAATATTAAATCTAATTTTATATCATAGTCGTCGTTATTTTATCTTTAATTTAATTTAATAAAAATAAAGAAATAGGTTGTTATCATCATGGTCATCATCATCATCATCATCATCATCACATCATCATCATCATCATCATCATCATCATCATCATCATCATCATCATCATCATCATCATCATCATCATCATCATCATCATCATCATCAATCATCATCATCATCATCATCATCATCATCATCATCATCATCATCATCATCATCATCATCATCATCATCATCATCATCATCATCGTTGTCGTCGTCGTCATCGTTATCATCATCTTGATGACTCAACGAATCTTTACCTCCACCCTGATCTATGATCCTGGTTGGTTTTTAAAAATATGACAAGAGTGCGATTGATTTAAAAGGTCATCAAAGTTATTTCAATGAATTTATTATAATTTAAATTTAACTGATAATCATGATTAAACAATAATATTATTCATTATACATTATAATTATTATGGTAACGATTATTTTATTATTTTTTTTTTTAAATGACTTTTGGCGTCGTAAAGTTGCAGTCAAAGTATTGACACACAGATCTCATTGTTCATTTTGAACCCCAGGTGTGCTGTGTGAAATGAAAATAATAATAATAATAATGATACTAAAATCTATCATATAATTAATGTACTTATATAATATTTTATATTATTATAAAAAATAAAGTAATAATTGCTTAAAAGCGCAATCAATTGCATTGAAACTCTGTTCAGCAATTGCTATGAACAATTAATTATTAATATATTATTAATTACATTATTACGGCATTATTAATTCAATTTTATAATAACATTAATGAATTGTTTAGTTAATTAACAAATCGACTTGTCAGTAATTACATTTAAAAGTTCCATCATCACCTGAAATAAATTAACAATTACATTAATTATTTGAGAAAATTATAATTTTAAGAATAATCATTATCAGGAATGCATTATGATAATGAGCTTCACGATGAATAGGTCAGAAAGCATTATCCAGTTTAAGATTAGGCAGTTGAAACATCCACTCCAGAAAATACCGCTCATTCACCTGTTGTTTGGAATGTCCATCTGTTCAAACAGGTGCAACACCTTCATTCCAACAACAGCAGGACTTTTGGTCGCCGACGTTTGGATCGCTTTGCATTGCTTTGTATTGCTTTGTATTGCTTTGTATTGCTTTGTATTGTTTTGTATTGCTTTGTATTGCGTTGTATTGCGTTGTATTACTTTGTATTGCTTTGTGTTGCTTTGTATTGCTTTGTATTGCTTTGTATTCTTATTATTGTCATCATTTCAGTTACTCCGCATTAACTTGTGTTATTCTGTCGCATTATTCGCATGAACAACCCTTTCATGCCATTATTCTGTTGCTCGTAATGTGTATGTGCTGGCAAACAAATGAAAAAATACACACATACATGCAAACATATATGCATGCACATGAATGCAGACACGACAATGAATAGCATGCATTGCAGTCGTTCTATTGTATTCAATTTCCTCTTCTGCTTCTTTGATCATTCAAAACAGTTTCAATGGAAAATCTCACAATACAAATTTCCCGCATTTTCCCTCTAACATCCTCACTATTTGCAACATGTGATGATGATGATGATGATGATGATGGTATTGGCAACGGTGATGATGATGATGATGATGATGGGGAAGGCGGTATGTGATCAACTTTAAAAGTTTACCTGGAGGTCTTTGGTTTGTAAATTTGTGGAAAGATTTAAAAAGTAAAATTTGGATCATGAATATTCATTTGAACTATCAAATTAAGATAACACGTATAATAAATAAAATAATAATATCATTATGTCAGGAATAATATCGTGATAAAATACCGTTCGATCGTGAAACGAGATTATTGCGGGGTCATCGAAGATCGGTTCAAAGGTCACGCTCAGGTCACGACCTGGCCGATCACGTGTGTAGCCCCGAAGATCAAAAAACATGTCCTCCATTGTCCAACGGTCCAATGTCTCTGAACTACGATTGTACACTGGCCGGAGAACCGTTATGATTATATTCACTAACATGTCATCATTATCAGTATCAGCACAACCGATACCAAATGATCGTATTTCATATTATTTCGCACAGGTGGTCATTCCCTCCGTCTAACCCAAGAACATTTCTCCACCACTCACAGGTTCCATTGCTTCATCAACTGAATAGCAAAATCCTGGAGCTCTGTGTTGGAACCCCAAGATATCATCATCTCCAAAACACAAAGTCAATTTAAAGCTTGCATTTCCAGCACTGATTTCAGGAAGTTTCCAACAATTTAATATTATGACTTAAATTTCTGTCTACGCAATCTCTGTCTACGTTTAATATTAACCGACTCCAATTTGTGTTAGTGCTCCCTTGTGACCCTCTTTTTGGTTGAAATAAATAAATAGAAAATAATTTAAAAATATCATTACAACGATTACAATTCATCATCGTTGTCACCATCATCATCGTCGTCGTCATCATTATCGTCCTCATCAGCATCTCTTCCATCATCAACTTCTTCCTCATCATTGTCATCGAATCGTCATTGAACGCGTCAGAAACGTCACGTGACGAGTGTAAAGATCACGTGACAATGTTTTTTTTTTATCGCTCTCGTGGGAAGATGGATGGTAGCTGCTACCCACAGCATCCGGACAACAGATGTTTCATACTTAACATAAACATCATTATCATCACCATTATCGTCACTATCATCATCATGGTGTATCATATATTCGTGTCATTCCCTCCGATTATGTTAAAACCATGGCACATCAGCATACTATAATTCTTGAACGTAATGGTTATTAAATGTTAATAAACCGTGTGTTTAATTTGCAGTATGATAATATAATATTAACGTAATATTAACTTAATGAAAGTAAAACTTAATGCGAGTTTTATGATTAATGTAATTTATGTTTAAAAGTAAGTATAGACTGTTGAGAAATAGTACTGACGAATTAGTACTTAAAATAAGCACAATAATAATGATAACGATAATAATAATAATAACAATAATATTAATAATAATAATGATAGTTAGTAATTTGTTATTAATTAAAATCAGCACAATTATTTATTTCTCGAACAAATTAACGACCTCTCCTTCAAAGCAAAAAACGAAGACAAGCAAGCATAAGGAAGGAATCACTTGAATACAGAAGTGTGTAATTACTTGAAAATTTAAATATTTTAATATCAAGAGCTCTGACGTAATAAGTATTCAAATGGCACGTCACATAATCTCAAGATTGCAAAAGAAGAGCTCGCAACTCGTTCCAAAAACAATTCCAAAGTCCACAAAGTAATCATCATCGTCGTCATCATCATCATCATACTTGCTGAGTTATTCACTCGTCATGTCAACCTCAGTAATATCATCCTCCGGTTTTTCCACATCTAAGCGAAGTTCACAAAGTTCGCAAAGCTACAAAATTAATTTAAAAAAACCAACAATAATAAAAATATTAATATTGAAGTAATAATAATATAATTGAACTTAAATTAATTCAAACAACAAGAAGTTGTAAATAATGTTCATATAAACTGATGTACTGCAAAGATGGTAACTGATGTACTGCAAAGATGGTAACTGATGTACTGTAAAGATGGTAACTGATGTACTGTAAAGATGGTAACTGATGTACTGTAAAGATGGTTATCTTTATCCAGAATCAAATATTATGTCACCTAATTCTAACGACTTGTTTAAAGAGTCTTAAATTGAACACCAAAATTGATAAATCATTGTTTTAATAATAATAATTTATCAATCGCAATATTTTAATAATAATTCATGAATTCCTTCTTCAAATATTTTTTATAAAATTTTTAAAAAAACGTCGAATAATTGAAATGGTCGTAAATAATAACAAAAACTGAAATGCATAAAGCATCTCACACTTTTAAAAATTGCGAGATTCTTTTGAAGGCCTCCCACGTGGAACACGTTGAGCAATTCAAGTATTTGTGTGAGTAGCCAAGCATTTGTTTGTTAATTATTATTACAGCAGTGGAACCCACTCATCTCGACCTCGGTTAACTCGCCAACCCTGTTAAGCCGAGGTTTTTGAAATGGAACCTCCGAAATTCCTCATTGTCTTATCATTTTATCGTCGGTTATGTCGATTCATTTACCTCGCCGAACCCAATTCACTCTTTTTGTCTGAGGAGTTCACTTCTAGCTATTCTGTTTTTTTTTATTATGTCTGGAGGTGTTAAGAGAACACTGAATAATCAGTCAATAGAGAAAAGTATGAAATCATACTGAACTAGAACAAGGAACAATACCGCCAGACCTTTGCGTCAACATGGTATTCCAGCAAACACCATTTCGGAATGAAAAAGGAAGGTCGACGCAAATGTGCGAGAAGTCTGTCTTTGCTCCAGCAAAAAAAAACTTATTATTATTACTAATATATATAATAACCAACCCTTTTAAGTAGAAGTTTTTGAAATGGAACCTCCAAAATCCCTCATTCTCTTATCATTTTATCGTCGGTTATGTCGATTCATTTACCAACCATTCCCAATTCACTCTTACTGATTTTGTCTGAGGAGTTCACTTGTAGCTATTCTGTTTTTTTTTAATTCTAAAAATGTCGGGTTCGACTGGGTTATTCTCTTCTCTTCTGGCTGCCTCCATACCTGGGCAAATCTGGAAAATATGGTCCAGGCACTCGAAGGAAGCACACCCGGAATCACAATAAGCGTTCATCTTATTATTATTATTAGTATTATTATTATTATTGTTATTATTATTATATTATTATTATTAGTATTATTATTATTATTATTATTATTATTAGTATTATTATTATTATTATTATTATTATTATTATTATTATTAATAAATATTATTATTAT
The DNA here is from genome assembly GCA_021613335.1 of Whitmania pigra. NCBI lineage: Eukaryota > Metazoa > Annelida > Clitellata > Hirudinida > Haemopidae > Whitmania > Whitmania pigra. The sequence goes on from JAJTWR010000263.1 coordinate 2,942,451, forward strand.
TATTATTATTATTATTATTATTATTATTATTATTATTATTATTATTATTATTATTATTATTATTATTATTATTATTATTATTATTATTTTATTCATCATAAATTACATGCCTCTTTTAAAATATTATGCAATTACTTCACCCATAATATGAAAAATGATTATTGTACAACGGATTAGATAAGAAGAAAGGTTGAGTAAATGAGATGGATAAGTAAAATGGATAATTGAGATGGATAATGGAGATGGATAATTGAGGTGGGTAAAAAGACCTGGAAGGAACAAAAGGATGGAATGGCAGCAATTTGTTTAATGCACATTCTCGCAAGTGCAAGTAATGACTCCTCTGTTCGTGAAGTTGCTGAAAAAGATAATGATGGTGATGACGATGAATGCTGTCATGACATCGATAATAATTGCATTTTAGACATTTCTGGTCTCAAGAAAAGATACGAAATAAATTATTGCTGCGGTGATTAAAGATAAAATTAAAAATTAATATTATTACTTCCACAATTTTCGAAGAACTTAGAAACTCCTACGGCGGAGCTAACCGACAGGGAATCATCAGAGGAGTGCCCGTCATCAAACGTTTCGGCCCAAACTCCTGACGTTCTCGAGGGGTAGGCCACACACCCGTTGATAAGGCGGGTGTCCCTGTCGGTGAAAACCCTACCTATCCGACTTTATCGTAACGCACCGCACGTTATATGGTTATCGATGCGCAAACGTCGTCGTGAATCTCATCGATAACCATATAATGCTAACTGAGCGTTATAATTTCTTTGAAGCGGCCGCCGTCACTTAGAAATTTAGGCTCACCGGCCGCGAACATACATTGCCTCAAAAGCTCATTCGTGTTTTTACGTCATTCGCGAATGCGCACGCCATCATCTCAACAATCAAATCGCGATATCTTTTCTTAGCAACGTTTATGGCCTCTCATCTCGCAAATCCAACACGATGCCGCCTCCGACATTTTTATCATAGCCCTAGTTCTTTCCCGGCTCGATAAACCTATTTGAGTGAGGAACGTGTAGGCTGACTTACCAACTAATCCTCTCGACCCAACTTCAACGGGCATTAGCGCTACCCGAAACCAATTTTCGGCACACCATCTAGCGACATGTTTGTAATTATCGAATACATTGTTAAAAAACAGCCTCAGCTATGTTAGCCGCTAGATATCATTAGATATCAGTTAGAAACCTATTCCTAAATTTTCTAGATGCTCCAGCGGTGGATATTTGTGTAAAACTACATTTTCAAAAATGGTGATGCCTAGGATGGTCCTGGTTGTTCTGATGCATAACTCGATATTGCAGCACAACCAAGAACTGCTTTGAAACTGAGCAGATGGACCAGCTCAGTTTGTCTGTTTTTTGTACTAAATTTTCACTCAAACAAATTTATTAGTATAAACCGGAAAATCAAGAACGAACTTCTGTATAGTATTAAATACAACGAACCTTGGCGAGACTGAAAGAAAAACAGATTTTATAAACCATTCGCTAGAGTGGCTGTTTTATTTTTATTCGCCAGTCGAATTAATTTTTGAAAGGTTTTGAAATATTTTGAAACGTTAAATTTGATAAATGATTCAATTAAATTGTCACTTTGACATCAACATTTTAAGAGATTTTCATGATTTTATCTAATAATCTATTTGACTATATTAATTTCATTAAATTATAACAAAGTTTATTTTCAAGAAATGTCTTCAGGAACGTCATTACGTCAAATTACGTCCCTGAATGCCTTGAGTGATTTTGACGAGGATTTACGTTATGGACAGACTAATTAGGTTAGTTAGGGAGTTCCCAACCAGAGGTGCGAGATAGAATTTCAGGGTGCGAAACTTAACCAGCAGGGATAAAGACTACGACTCTCGTTTTTGTAATTTTTAAAGTTACCAAGTTAAGTTTTGCAGCTAGAGAATTGAAAGTTTCAGTAAAATGATTCATGAATCCATATTCTTAAAATTTGGATAATATGTGAGATGATGAAAAGCTATAGAAAAAGAAGTTATTGAAATGTGGACAAATCGTGCTTCTGAAACGCAATTTGAAGAGATTTTGACTTTGAAGAGAATTGGTATTCAAGAGAGAATTCAACAATGCATAAGCTTCCAAGACTTTGTAAAAAAGCACTAGGTGTGTTCATTTTCGACATCATACTTATGCGAGTTTGGATTCAGCTATCTTTTGCCAATAAAGACAAAATCTAGAAACCACCTGAATCCACAGGCAGACAAGTAGATTGCTATCAGCAACAAAGTACCAGGTTTGACAAAATCATTTCTGAGAAACAGCAGCAAAAAAGTCATTAAATTCTAAAATTAGGGATGTTAGTTTTTGTTTTTCTGTAATTTTTAATTTACACTTACAATGAATGAAGAACTTAATTTGTGTGTTCTTTTTGTATTTGAAATTGTTAATCTTCTTTTTTTCCCTTGCTTTTTATGTCATTCAAAATTTATCTTAAATAAATATGTTGCTCATATTCAGTATAAAGTTGTTTTTTCTTCTTATGAGATATTAATTATGTCACTTTTGTAGGGGTTGCGAGGACTTTACTAAATGTTTTCTAAGGGTGCGGCACATAAAAAAGGTTGGAAACTCCTGCATTATAGAATCCTATTAGGCATAATATCCTGGATGTTATATTATTATAATTGAATGAGTTGTTATTTTTGTCTAACATGGTCTGTTTGAAATCGACCACCCACAAAGGAAATAATGAGTTGAAGTTGATTGAAGTTTCTTGAGAAAAGTGCTTTGGTGTGCTGGATTCATTTGGTAACTTGAAAGATTAATGGCGCTTGAAACATTCTTTGGGAAACTGTTGCTGCTGGTTCTAGTTAAATTTAATAAATAAGTTACTTTGCAGGTGTTCGAGTTAAATATAATCATATTTATTTAACAATTAATCAGTTCTCGATGAATGTTATTTGCAGGTGTTCAAGGAGATAGTCTAGGTATGTTGAATGGTGATGTTAATACCTGTTGTAGGTGGATACAGGTGTTCGACGTGTGCACAACAATATTAACAATTACACCGACGTTAAAAAGTTATTACATTTATTTTCCTGATTCTAAAAATCATCGATTGAATAATCATGATAATCGATGGTGACTCTTTAAAATCCACTTACATTTTGAGTTTATTTAAACCATATTTGTCCTTGGATTTACCCTAGCTTGACATCGATTTTACAAAATGTTTATCAATTAATTTGAACTTTGCTTTTTCTCGCTCGCTGTTTAATGATATGATCCAAATAGGATATATATATATATAATATCATTATCATACAAACTCGGATATATCGCGATCTTGGATCGAAAGGCCGCGATCTGCAGAGGATTGTTTTACTTCGCGATGTCAACCTCGTCTACTCGTTCGGATGCCATTTTCAGGTCGAAAAAAATGTGGTTACCCGCCAAGTATTCATTGTAAGTTGCAAATCGCGAACAGTTCTCTAAAATGAATCGATTTTCGTACTTTTTTGGTGAAAATACGGTCAAATTTGCAATTTGACATCTTTTCCAAATTAGAAGTGGTTCAAAACCGAATGGGGTTTATATCCGGATTCGCGATGTAAACAACCGCTCCACAGCCTAGTTTGAGTTAATCATTATCGTATTCGTCAACCATGGTCTTAATAATATTGTTTTAGAGTTAATATCTACATAATCATCATTATCATAATCGATATCGTCCTCACCATCCCCCTAGGTTTGCGTCACGTGATACGGCTGATGTTCAAAGAGATAAACATGTGCAACGTAAAGTCCCACTTGGAGGGTTGATGTTGCACTGGGAGGATTGTCAACAAAGGAAGGATGGAGAGAGAGATAATCACTTAGAAAGTGAGGGTATTGCTAAGGTAAGAGGTGCTGTGTCAATAGAACAAGTGCATTGGATTAGCATCATTACTTACGCTCTTATGAATAATAAATAATAATTACTATTACAGTTTTTTTATAATTACTAATGGTAATTTATGGCCCGCAAATATTAGAAAATGATAATCGCAACTAATAACAATAACTAATATTGATAAATGATGATGATAATGATGCTGGTCAAGTGGGCCTATCCTCAATAGGTCATGGTTCAATGAACCAACCAAGCCACAGGCCAGGTTATGAGACCCGCGAATATCACGCCCAATGACGTAACAAGGTTGCGTAACTTCTTCGAAGAATAAATAATCTGTGAATTCATTGATGATAATATACATTGATATGCTTGATAATATTAAGTTAATTAAAATTTATCTGTAGAAATTTACATGCAATCATTTAACCGCATAAAAATAAGTGAACATGATTGGTTATGAATCAATCTGTCGATTGAAATTGATTGGTTATAATTCAATCAAATAACTTGTTTATATGATCGAATTCTTCAACGAGTTAAAATAAGAAAAAAAGATGGTTGAGTGATGAAATAAAAATTTTTTTTGGATTATCGATTTATTATTAAAAACCTTCATAAAATCGATTCCATTTTGACGTCGTGACATTGTGACGACGTCATCGAGAATGACGCGTCACGTAAAAGAACACATGCATGTGACGTTAGGGTGGATGAATGGACGAATGAATGAAAGGGAGGCTAGATGGATGGACGGATAAATGAATGAAATATCGAATGGGTGCATTGAAGGTTTAACGGATTGATGAATAATCGGACAGATGAAAAGTTAGATGGAAACACGGATGAAGGATGTGATTGAATGATGGATAGATGGATGATTAGGTAGATAGATGAATGAATGATTGAAAATAGATGGATGGATGGAGGGATAAAGGGATGATCTAGGGAACGCAGGAGGGACCACGTGTGACTTATGGGTTCAGAATGGCAGCATAAATTAGCAACTGAAATCCACTTTTCTCATCCCACGCCTCTTAATAATTCTAATGAACAATCCTCCGCAACTGCTCATTAAATCATTATATTCTGCTTCACTTTTATTCAAATAATTCTCTCCTAACTTACCGCTTGGCTGGAATGATTTTATGTAGCCTAATAAATTATTAATATTATTAATGTGTTAGTAATAAATGACCAACAATAAATTAATGTTATAGTTATGAGTTGATATAACATTCAACAGCTCCATCAATCAACTCATACGTCATTAACCTATTTCTCGTCTCCTTCATTCACTCATTCCTTCGTTCCTTCATCTACTCACTCACTCCTTTCGTCTTTCACCAACTCACTCAATCTTCAGTCTTTCACCATCACTCACTCACTCACTCACTCACTCACACTCACTCACTCACTCACTCACTCACTCACTCACTCACTCACTCACTCACTCACTCACTCACTCACTCACTCACTCACTCCACTCACTCACTCACTCACTCACTCACTCACTCACTCACTCACTCACTCACTCACTCACTCACTCACTCACTCACTCACTCACTCACTCACTCACTCACTCACTCACTCACTCACTCACTCACTCACTCACTCACTCACTCAATCAATCAAGCAATCAATAAATCAATCAATCAATTAATCCATCAATAACTCAATCAATCAATCAGTCATTCATTGAGTTTCACTCCTCATCAGTGGATGAAAATGAATGAGAAATGTCCTCCCGCCATTGAATTGAATTGAATTGAACACCTCAACACCGACAAAACTGTTGCCCCGAGCTACGTTTGAAGGCCTATCTCGACAATACCTTAGAAAATGGATATTTTATTCAATTAATCTCAGATCGATTGAGAAATAATTTTCTAATTTTGCAAGGAAATTAATTCTCCGACTTTATAATTGGAGCTCATTCTGAAGGCATTTCTCGTTTGGTGCAATCCGCGCCAAGTAAGGTTCAGCTTCGTATTCTTAGATATTTCTGAGGATAGTTTGATTATTTTAATTGCTTGCAATCATCATCATCATGAAGTGTTACCTCAACATTCATTCATTTTCACTTAAAATAAAATCTCCAGAGATTCTAAGAAAGAAATTGATGGATGGATGGATGGATGGATGATGGATGGATGGATGGATGGATGGATGGATGGATGGATGGATGGATGGATGGATGGATGGATGGATGGATGGATGGATGGATGGATGGATGGATGGATGGATGGATGGATGGATGGATGGATGGATGGATGGATGGATGGATGGATGGATGGATGGATGGATGGATGGATGGATGGATGGATGGATGGATGGATGGATGGATGGATGGATGGATGGATGGATGGATGGATGGATGGATGGATGGATGGATGGATGGATGGATGGATGGATGGATGGATGGATGGATGGATGGATGGATGGATGGATGGATGGATGGATGGATGGATTGGATGGATGGATGGATGGATGGATGGATGGATGGATGGATGGATGGATGGATGGATGGATGGATGGCTGGATGGATGATGGATGGATGGATGGATGGATGGATGGATGGATGGATGGATGGATGGATGATGATGGATGGATGGATGGATGGATGGATGGATGGATGGATGGATGGATGGATGGATGGATGGATGGATGGATGGCTGGATGGATGGCTGGCTGGATGGATGGCTGGCTGGATGGATGGCTGGATGGATGGCTGGATGGATGGATGGATGGATGGATGGATGGATGGATGGATGGATGGATGGATGGATGGATGGATGGATGGATGGATGGATGGATGGATGGATGGATGGATGGATGGATGGCTGGCTGGATGGATGGATGGATGGATGGATGGATGGATGGATGGATGGATGGATGGATGGCTGGATGGATGATGGATGGATGGATGGATGGATGATGGATGGATGGCTGGCTGGATGGATGGATGGATGGATGATGGATGGATGGATGGCGGATGGATGGATGGATGGATGGATGGATGGAGCGGAACGAAAAGGTGCCTCTGCTAAGGACCATCACTTCTCAGACACTCATCACTAATCGTCCGTTTTACTGCAGCATCACCGAGCAATACAAAGGAGCAGAGAGAAGCATCCAGACGCTGAAACTCGGAAGAAGGAAGAGGACGAGTCGTGGTGACAGACAAAGAGAGATGATTTATTGGGGTTCATGAGAAACAGAAAGTTTTTACTTCGTCTCAGTGACGCTGCGTGCGAACATGTGCACGATGCTAGGTTCTTGTTGCTGATGTTGTTGATGCTGTTCACGTTATCGATGTTGTTAATGTTGTTGATTGTGTTGCCGATAAATGTTGTTAGTGTTGTTGATCGTGTTGTCGATGAACGTTGTTAGTGTTGTTGATGTTGTTGATCGTGTTGACGATGAACGTTGTTAGTGTTGTTGATGTTGTTGATGCTGTTCACGTTATCGATGTTGTTGATGAACGTTGTTAGTGTTGTTGATCGTGCTGTTGATGAATGTTGTTAATGTTGTTGATCGTGTTGCCGATGAACTTTGTTAGTGTTGTTGATGTTGTTGATGCTGTTCACGTTATCTTGTTGATGAACGTTGTTAGTGTTTGTTGATCGTGCTGTTGATGAATGTTGTTAATGTTGTTGATGTTGTTGATCGTGTTGTTGATGAATGTTGTTAGTGTTGTTGATGTTGTTGATCGTGTTGCTGATATTGAGGTTCGTGTTGCGGATGAACGTCGTTAATGTTGTTGATGTTGTTGATGCTGATGGAAATGTTTTTGTGGTCTTAAGTGTTTAATTAAGAATGATAAGCTTTTAACAAGTTGGAAATATTCAATTCATTTATTTATTAAAACTATTGTAATTGAACACTTTGATTTTTTTCTAATAGAGAAGTGACAATCAAAATATATAAAAAATAATTGATATAATTGATTGGTCGTAATTTGAAACTGAAACTTAACAACTTAACAACATAATAATTTGCATATTATTCGCAATTAACAGTTGCTTTCGTGACGTCGAACGGAGGATGATTTTTAAGAGGCGAAGCAGGAGAATGATGCTTTCATTCGTTCAACATTATTCAACATATCATCCAACATCGTTCAACATTTTCCAACATTGTTCAACGTTGCTCAAAGTTGCTCAACATTGCTCAAAATTGGTCAGCATTGCTAAAAGTTGCTCAACATTATACAAATTGTTCAACATTGTACAAATTGTTCAACATTATACAAATTGTTCAACATTGCCTAACATTTTCCAGCACTGTCCGAGACCATTATTGTAAAAGTTGTTTGTCAAGCAACGCGTCAGAAGTTTGAGAGGAAGATCGTGCAATTAACACGATTTGAAAATTATTTTTAAACCTAATTAAGAAAGTTTTCTTTCATGAATCAGTCGTCATTTTTAAATCATTCAAACTTTCTGCAATTATTACGATCATCATCATCATCATCCTGTCACTGGAGATGCTTTTAACGACGGGAATGTTGACATTCTTTAAAAATTAATTAATTAATTAACAAATTAATAAAAAAATAAACAATAATTTATTTTATTGTTGCTGTTATTATTGTTGTTATTGTCGCCATCAGCGTTGTTAATGTAATCCAAACAACATTACTTCCTGCAGTAGTTGTTTTGAAATTTATTTTTAAAAAGTCAAAAAAAAACGCAACGAGCTTTCGATACAATTTATGAAGCGTTGATGTTCGTAACTTTAAGAAGAATAAAAATATCAATAACAAGAAGAAATAATAACAATAATAACAAGAAGGAATAACAACATGAAAAATGACAACAACAATAATAATAAAAAAACAATAATAATAACAAGAAGAAGAAGATAATGAAACGTGACAAAGTCATAAGAAGTGAACTCCAGCCCTTGCCCCATTCAATTTGACTACACGATACGAGCACACGTATCCAATGAGATGACAAATAAGTAATTGAATGATATATATCTTTAAATAAGTAATTGCATAATATGTATCTTTAAGTAAATAATTGATTAATAATTATCTTGAAATAAATAATTGAATAATAAATAATAATAATGCAAGTATCTTTGACTGAGATCCTTTTATAATTGGAATGATTTCAAATTCAAGTCTCAAATTTCAGCGCCTCCTCAGTTGACAACAACCCACTTGAGTAACAACGTGACTCTGGTTTTGTTTAACATTTTCCTCTACTCTTTAAACACTTATTCAACTGTTTAACATCAAAATTTAAATAATCGATTTAAAAAAATTCTCAAATAAATTAAATATCCCAATAATTCAAATTAATCTTTAGATTTGTAAGCTCATTTCAACGCTAATTAAAAATTAGTACACCATCCGTTGTACTGTTTACATCCCACTGAAAGCTGATTGGCAGCCGGTGCTCCGGCGAGCGACCAATAGGATTGCAGGAAAGTTTGAAACTTGAAGTTGTAGGCGAAGAGCTCAAACTGTTCTTAAATAGCGCACAAAATAAAAGAGATATGAGGGCTTTTAGTGGGGGTACCGGTGAGATGATAAAAAGGAAGAGATGTGTTATGTTTAACAGTTACAGAGGCTGTTAAAAGGGACCAAAGTTAGGGGTTGTATAACTTTCTGAGGAGTTTGAGAAGGCAAACGAGTTGTACGTAAAGACAGATGTTTACATCGAATTCACTTTTCAACTTTTATTCTTGACCGTTTTTGCTTCAAAGTTAATTTGAATTCTGATCGCAGGTTAGACGGACTGTGTTATTCCTAATTAGCTGATAAAAGTATTCCTTTATCGCTGCTATTTTATCTTATTAATTAGTGGTTTATATCAAAAATGGATTTTCTATATAAAAATTGTTTCGCTTCAATCGACAATAAGGCATAAATAACTATTAATGCCAGTTTAAAGATGCATGCGTCATTGTGGCATGCATATATTATTATTTATTATTTCTTTGATTATAGTCCGTTGCATAACTTGTGGCACGCATAGAACCTTCAATTTAAGAACAGAAGTTGTTATAAGTCTGAGTGTGACATCTGATAATTGTAAACTCCAACTGGTAGAGGGGTGATAACAATTAGAATTTAAATTCTATGCAACAACATGGAATGGCTTTACAAATTTTCTTCAGACAGTGAAGCTTGTTGACAAAATATCTCGTGTTAAAATTACTCGTTCTATTTTTAGATATCTCAGAATTGTAAAAATTACTTTGAAATCCACATTTCAATTAATTTTGCTTAAAAATAAAGTCATCAACTTTTTTGCAGTTATCATGGAAGTCAAGCCTTTTGACTTGAGATCCCAAATCATGATGGGCCAATTTCTACAAGGACACAACCACCACCAATTGTCACCGTTCTCAAACTTTTCCTACCCATCTCTATCACCCTCCTCCTCCTCTCCTTCATCATCATCATCATCATCTCCTCCTCTGGGTTTTCCAAACAATCAGAAGTCTCCCGAATCTATGGGCGGACCTCTTCAGCCAGCTTTTCCATCGTCACCTATAACCAGCACATCTTGGACGAATTTAAACAAGGATTCCTTCGTGAAAGCGAGCAACTCCGGTTGTCAATTCGATCCAACCATTCAGCAACAAATTCCCTTTCCGCCTTCCAGTTTTGGCTACAACGAGTTTTTAGGTGCAGCGAGTGAACTTTCCCAGCAGCATTCTGGCTTAGAATCGACGAAAGATCAGTCAAAAAAGAGGAAAAAGCAGACAAAAACGTCGTCGAAATCAGAATATTCGGTTAGCAACGTGCCGAAGAATTCTTCTGATTCGTCGTCGAGTGACGTTCTCAACCAAAAGTCTGACAACGATTTGATTAAAGTTGAAGGTGAAATTCATTCTGACGTTTCAAACGTTGACGGATGTCCGATCGAGGGCAAAAGACTCTGTTACAACCCCACGAACGCTTGCACTTCGTCGAACCCATCGACTCAAATTTCTGCAAAAAGCTCCCTTCATCAGAGAGAAACATTCGTCTCCCCAAACAGCGTCAACGTCAGGAATAATTCCGTCAAAAGGAGCATGACCTGCTCTCCGAAACAACCGACCGACATCTACAGAGTCAAAGGAGTGCCCGACGTCAACTCGCTATCCATGCAAAACCAGAGAGTTCTGGCCAATGTCAGAGAACGGCAACGCACTCAGTCCTTGAATGACGCCTTCTCTCAGTTGAGGAAGATCGTGCCTACGTTGCCTTCAGACAAATTGAGCAAAATCCAAACCTTGAAACTGGCAACTCGATACATCGACTTCCTGTATAAAGTTCTCGGCAACGAACAAAACGGAGTGGCTGCCGGTGACGAGATGACGGGAGATGTCAACAACTACCAATCCTATTCGACGGCCCACGAGAAGTTGGGTTACGCCTTTTCAGTTTGGAGAATGGAAGGCGCTTGGCAGGCCAGCAGTGGCTACTCTGGCTCGCAGGGTATAAAAGGAAAATTCTAGAAGCCATTCGATTATTTCCGAGCAATCTAGTTTCGTTTTGTGCAGCAACTTCGATGTGTTTACTTGTTGATTTGTATTAAATTAAAAATATTTTTAAATAAAATGTATAATTAACTTATTTTTATAGAAGAAATACGAAATGAAAATATAAACAAGTCGATGTAAGCAAGTTTATTGATCTGCCTTCTCAACATTTCAACCGAGGCACTTTTCAGCGTACTCAATTCTTTTGATCTGTATGGTTTTAATCAAATTTAACTTAAATTTATTGCTAGATTCAATTTTATGCAGTTTGTGTCCCCAAGATGTTGAAATAATATTTTTTACACTCTGTAACCCCACGTGGAGATGCGACTAAAAAGTGTGGGAAATCATTGATCCTTGTTTGAATAAATGTAAGATCTTCATACAGTCTTCTTTCTTACAAGAATCGTCTGCTTCTAGCGAGGGAGTCTCGGATAGGCAGACGACTTTCAGTGCTTTCAATAATCTAACATTTAAATGTAATTAATTAATTAATTAATTAATACTGCTCCAAAAACAAATAATCAGCGACCGTACACAATCGCATAAACTCAGAAGTTGGGATTAAAATAATTTAAACTGAATATTCACGGAATAAGACATCTAAACAAGAAAAATATTTTGTGGAATATAGTTAAAAGGTAGGAACTGCCCATAACACCATAAAACATGTATAATAATCATACTATAATACTTAAACCATAATACTCATAGCACAAATGATCATACCATAAAATACCTGCCTAAATGGTTTCAATGTGAGAAAGGAGATGAGGATTCAATTTAAAACCATTCTGTCACATACTCATCCCAGGTCACTGAGGAAAAGTTGAAGGAAAGAAAAGAGATAATGGGAGAAGTGAGAGGAGGCAGTGTTTTAAAAATGTTCCCATTGGTATCAAATGCGTGGATAATTACAGACATAATATCTTTGCTGAGTTGTGATTCATCCACACTGAGAAATAATTGTTAAGTCCTTATATATATTAATATATTATATGTGTGTGCAATTGTATAAACGAATGTATTACCTGCCAATTGTTTTTCGTTAGGCAATATATTTTTGTCTTATCTAAAAATAGATTTTTTGAGTCTTACACTCATTGGTGTTTCAATTCTGTCTTTATGAAGAAATAACCAAAAAAAAAGCTAAAACCCACAAACAAATTATATTAAGTGTGGTTAGGTTATTTAAATATGAATATACGTTGAAAGAATTCTATTACATAAGACAATTACATTGTAAAACGAATTAATCCACTTGAATTACTGAAACTCATCACTTATTTAGAATTAAAAATTAATGCTTGACTTGGCAGAATAAAAATATTAGAAAAACTGCAAACATGTTTTAATCTGAGCCGATGTGATATGTCAAGGAAGACATTCTCAGTCAGCATGATGTCCGCCTATGTTTGCATGTATGTCTTGGATCTCTGTATATTTGGATGATTGTCTGTGTTTCGATGTCTGAATATGCTTGCCTGTGTGTTTTGGATCTCCATCTACTCTTGGATCTCTGCCTCTACATGCTTGGATGTCTGTGTATGGCATTAATTTTATAAGCATCTGTTTGCTATTAGCAAAATCGTGTGTACGTGTGTGTCGTGTGTACGTGTATGTCGAAGGATCGTCTCCCTCAAAGTAACTCTCTCTCCTTGTGAGTTACTCTCTCTTTCTCATCATCTCGCTTAGAAGTGGACATTAAGTTTTACTTGCAGGTTACAAGTGTACAAGCCAGATAACAATAATATTATTATTAGTTAGTAAACAAATAAATAAATAATAATAAATAAAAATTGTTTGTCTGCGTATCGCTTACTATCTAGGCAAGAGCGTTTGAGGACATTCGCGAAATTCGTATTGGTTAGAAGTTCTGTAAAGATGCTGTGCGTGATGATGTGTGTGAGTGCATCCTTTCCTCACCTTTTATTCATTACACGACTCGGTAATTGGAAACTATTTCTCGCTAGGATGAGGGGATATTCAGAGAATTTTGCTTAGAAAACTTTCACCATCATCATCTCCACCACCATCACCTTCATCATCCCCACCACCATTATCATCATCATCATCATCATCATCATCTCCACCACCATCACTATCACCACTGCCATCATCACATCCGCGATGGATGAAAATCGTTTGTAAAATCATTGCCAAGCAGAAGTCCTGAAGCAGTGAAGGTTGTGTGGTCTCAACTCGTCAACTTTTCAACTTAACTTTCGTGGTGCTACACAAGAGGACTTTGGAACTTTAAGACGAATGCTGGTGAATGGATGAATGAGTGCATTCCAATGTCACAACCTTGAATTGATGCAGCCACGATTTTAACAACGATTAATTCAATGCATTCGGTGAATTATGAAGGAATGAAGGGAGTTGATGGTAGACAATTGTTTATTACGTCTGCTTCCACATTATCGCTCAAGGAGTAAACATTCTTGAAGTGGAGACTCAAACATTTTGCACAATTTTCAACAAGAAGCAATTCAACGATGTTTTCTAAGCAAATGGATGGTTATCGTTGCTATGACTACCCTCCCCAGTAATGATGATAGCAACAACAATAATAATAATGAATAACAATAATTATAATACAATATATTGTACAATTATAATAATATATATAATATATTATATATATAATAATTAACAATAATAATATTATTATTAATGACATAAATTATAATAAAAATTATTATATAATTATATAATAATAATTATTATTGTTAAATAATGTTGTAATTATTGTTAATTGTTATTATAATATACACTCTATAACACAACAATGTTTTATTTATTACATAAATAAATTATTATTATTATTATTATTATTATTATATAAATACACTTATAATGTATTAAAATTATTATTCCTTGCAGTAATTAAAATTATTATTGCTATTAGTAAGTATTGTAAAACAAGTTAAAATTAATAAATAAAATAAAATCATTACTATCATTGGTAAGGGACTGAGGTAGTGCGAGTTGTATGTGTAGGAGTTGGAGTCACAATTGACAGAATCATTCATGCTTCAAGGAAGATGTCGGATCAGGAAGAGAGCGACGTCTGGATATGAATGTGAATGTGAATATGAATATGAATATGAATATGAATATAAAGGTTAGGAGGTTGTTCATATATAAAATAGAAATAAATAATTACATTGTAATGTTATAATGTTAACTTATATTAATGTAATATTATATTTTATAACATTAGTAATACGTTATTACCCATTAATTATTGCAGTTAATTTTGTCCATCAAAAATAAAGATTTACAAATTCAACTTATAAATATGGATGCTGAAGATAACCTCAGAACATGTTAAAAGACAAACAGGTGCGTGTTGCTCCAGAGAATCATCATATTGTCCACTTTTAAAGTCCATTTATGCTTCCATCTCTAATGCAGGTGCATGACTCCAGGCTTCATCAGGTGTTTGGTTTGTTGTTGTTGCTGCCGTTTTGTTGTTGTTGTTGTTGCTGTTTTGTTGTTGTTGCTTAAGTGGTGTTCAGTGATTTTTTATCAGAAATAATAAACATTTTATTGATTTTATTAAAATTTGATTTGTATTAAATTATTTTTTTAAAATTAATTTAATAAAATTGATATTTAAAATAATTTGAATCGCATTCCACCGACAACGTCAGGCAAAAGGGATAATTACGATGACGACGATGACACATCATAGAGGAGCATGTGTTCTGCATGATGTGCACGTGATGCTTGCTGAATTATGCATGGAAGGACCACCCAGGCATCGATCCTCAGGAACACAAAGATGTTTGTAAAAGATGTTTCAGCGAAAGATTTTAAGTGACGAATAACTTCTCAACTCATTATGTTCGTCACCCACAGATTCAGTAAACACTTTCCGATGCTTGGATGAGTGCATGGATGGATGGATGGATGGATGGATGGATGGATGGATGGATGGATGGATGGATGGATGGATGGATGGATGGATGGATGGATGGATGGATGGATGGATGGATGGATGGATGGATGGATGGATGGATGGATGGATGGATGGATGGATGGATGGATGGATGGATGGATGGATGGATGGATGGATGGATGGATGGATGGATGGATGGATGGATGGATGGATGGATGGATGGATGGATGGATGGATGGATGGATGGATGGATGGATGGATGGATGGATGGATGGATGGATGGATGGATGGATGGATGGAGGATGGATGGATGGATGGATGGATGGATGGAGGATGGATGGATGGATGGATGGATGGATGGATGGATGGATGGATGGATGGATGGATGGATGATGGATGGATGGATGGATGGATGGAGGATGGATGGATGGATGATGGATGGATGGATGGATGGATGGATGGGTGGATGAAAAAAGAACGGACGGATGGACTGATGACAGGATGGATGAAAGGATGAAAGTAAGCTTCTCTCCACGGATGAATGTTTACATGGATGAATGGATGGATGGATGCGCAGATGAATATTGATGATTTGCAGAGAGATGGAAACAATGATTTAAAAAAACTTTTCAACAGTTTTATGGAGTAACTGAGATAATTGATTTTTTAGTGAATGGAGTTTCGGGCAACGTCGCACAATAATTGTTCCATAGTAACTGTTACACAGTAATTGTTCCATAGTAACTGTTACACAGTAATTGTTCCATAGTAACTGTTACAAAGTAAGGTCAAATATCCCTCTCAAGTAATTTGATCGTAAAAAAATATTTTCGGTGCATTATTGAATAATTAATTAATTAATTAATGCCAATAATTAATTGTTACCACTGTTAGTTTTATCAACTTTAGGATAAAATCCATGTAAAGTACGTGATCAAGAAATAATTCTTATCTAGTACATTGTGTTTTGTACCATTCATAATCGCCTTCATCATCATCATCATCATCGTCATCGTCACCACCACCACCACCACCATCATCATCATCATCGTCATCGTCATCGTCATCATCATCATCATCATCATCATCATCATCATCATCATCATCATCAATCATCATCATCATCATCATCATCCATCATCATCATCATCATCATCATCATCATCATCATCATCATCATCATCATCATCATCATCATCATCATCATCATCATCATCATCATCATCATCATCATCATCATCATCATCATCATCATCATCATCATCATCATCATCATCATCATCATCATCATCATCATCATCATTACTTTGTAAGGAAATGAGAGATAATGGTGCATAGCGTAAGGAGCAGTGCCATTGTTTTAAGAAGTTCTTCAGATGAACTTAATGAGTATTTTCAGCAACACTAGAAGTATACATGATCAAAGGATTACAAAGTGCCGGTGAGATTGTGCGATTGTTTCGTGCAAGGCAATGTATCCATCCATCCATCCATCCATCCATCCATCCATCCATCATCCATCCATCCATCCATCCATCCTCCATCCATCCATCCATCCATCCATCCATCCATCATCCATCCATCCATCCATCCATCCATCCATCCATCCATCCATCCATCCATCCATCCATCCATCCATCCATCCATCCATCCATCCATCCATCCATCCATCCATCCATCCATCCATCCATCCATCCATCCATCCATCCATCCATCCATCATCCATCCATCCATCCATCCATCCATCCATCCATCCATCCATCCATCCATCCATCCATCCATCCATCCATCCATCCATCCATCCATCCATCCATCCATCCATCCATCCATCCATCCATCCATCCATCCATCCATCCATCCATCCATCCATCCATCCATCCATCCATCCATCCATCCATCCATCCATCCATCCATCCATCCATCCATCCATCCATCCATCCATCCATCCATCCATCCATCCATCCATCCATCCATCCATCCATCCATCCATCCATCCATCCATCCATCCATCCATCCATCCATCCATCTGTCCGTCACATCTTTCAAGAAGAGGATGTTGTTGAATCAGTGGGATGCAAGGAAGCCCCAGAGAACTGATGTTGGTAGTTGAACGTAAAAGGATGCCTGACTAGCGGGTGACCTCTGTAGTGAGTAGTGCTGATCTCCGTAGGGTCGTAAGTTCAAAGGTCAGAAAATTAGACGTGTGAAATTGATTGTTCAGCCCATTGCCCGAATTATATTGAAGAGACTGAATGAATTGAAGGAGGAATGAATGAAGGTGACTTACAATGAGAGCGGACCAAAGTTTAGCTGCCATTAATTTTGATTCATTCACTATGACAGTATTATATGAAATTAATTCAAATTTATTATATTTATATAAACCATATAACTAAAAAAGAATTAATTATATTCAAATTACATTGGTGAAAGAACTCAAATAATTTCAAATTGCAAATTGTCACTGAAATTATTCAAAACAATTATTCTGTGATCAATACAAGTTGACCCGACCTGACCTAATTACTTACTTTGACGCAGTTGCATAATTAGTTCAACCTGGGCTGGCGAGAGGCACACCTGACTTCAATTAATATCAAGTGTCGTTCAATAAGGGAAATATTGAAATCGTTAATTGCATCACCTGGAATGGATCATTATCATCTTTATATTATATTATTTTTAATATGTTTATTATTATTATTATTATTATTATTATTATATTATTATTATTATTATTATTATTATTATTATTATTATTATTATTATTATTATTATTATTATTATATTATTATTATTATTATCATCAATGATATCGTTATCAATTGTTTTGTTGTTATTATCAACAATGACTTTGTTGTTAGTCGCATTGTTCATGGTAATAATAACATTCATCATCATCATCATCACCATGTTTGATAACAAGAAAGAAAAAATCTTTCAAAGACACGTGCATCTCTTTTGATCATGCCGACTAACAGAGGAATTCTTGTACAAAATAATAATAAATAATAATAATAATAATAAATAGTTGTAAATAATAACAGTTTATAGAACTATAATAAGGCAACGTCTTAGCATTTTAATGATATTATTTAATAACATTGTAAATTATCGTAAAAATATTATACGTTAATATGTTAAATAAACAATTTTAAACAATTAACGTAACCTGATAACACGACACTTTTGTAGTAACATAATATTAACATATCATAATTACACAGAGTTTTCCATTGTTAATATTTTTAGCATCTTCGGCTAAACAGAATCTAGTTAGTATTACATCATTACCACTGAAGAATTCATGCAGTATAACGTGAGCATTCATGCAACTAATGCACCCATTCATTTATGATAGTTTGTTCAATTGGAGGTCGTTAGGTCAGAGGTGAAGAGGTCATTGTTGGACAACTTGAAGATGAAAGTCCATCACCTCTGATGAATCAGTGTTGGTTGAACTTTGAACTCGAATATTTTAAGCAATTGATTTCATTCGACACAATGGTTGACCTGTCTCAGTTAATGTGTAATGTAATGTAATAAAAATATCATTAATACCATATATTAAATAATATAAACAACATTGGTTATGTTATTATTGTTGTTGTTGTCGTTGATATATTATTGATTATTTCAAATTAACTTTTCATTCTTATTAATCATTATCATTATCTTGATGTTGGTGTTACAATAGTGGTGATTGTAAATGTTGTGATTATGTTTATTGCGACGAGAGATTTCTTTGTACATCCACGTAGTAGACTGTGAGTCTTCATTTTAATGCTTTGTGGTGGAAAGTAAATGATGCTTGAGCTCTTGTGGAAAATAAAACAGACGCTTGATGGATGGATGGACGGACGGATGGATGAGTACGCGAATGGTGGATTGAATAGATTGACGGACGGAATGAGTGAAGGTAACGAGAAAAGGAAGCTAAAAAAAGATCAAAGATCACCGTAAAGCACCGACAGAGGATGCGGAGGTTAATGAGCCGGCGATGACGTCACGAACAATAAAGATGGCGGTTGTTGCCAGGAGAAAATGATTAAAAATATCTCTTGGATTAACGAAACATGAGTTACAAATTTCAAAAATCTTCTCAATGTCTCACGTCTACCGTTTCTATGGTCCTAATGATCTTCCATTACTTCATCCACCAGTCATTCACTTATTCACACATGCATGCATGCATGCATTCATTCATTCATTCATTCATTCAATCATTCATTTTTTAACTTGTGGTTGGTTGTTAATTTAAATGCAAAAACTCGAAGCGATTGCAATGCCAATATTTCATCTTCAGATTGGAATAAACGAGGCACTCAAAATGTCAGTTAAATACGTGGTAAACATAACGCATATTATGGATGGATGAACGGATAGTTAAGTGGATGAAGGAAGTAGAAGGATTGAAGGAATGAAGGAGAGATGGCGAGGAGAAATGAGAGTGTAGTTTCATTCTATGGTTGTCATGAAGACATATAAATGCCCAACGGTAATGCCAACTCCATCATTCGGTCCGAAGATAAACAACATTTGGACTGACGTTGTCATCATCATCATCATCATCATCATTATCATAATCGTTATCAGCATCACCATTGTCACCATCGTCACCATCGCCATCTTCATCGACAGCAGTATCATCATCAACACTGTTTTGACCAACGGGTTCTCAATAAGGAGCTCTATCTATAGCGATTTGATTTATACTCACTCAGCACCTGCTTATACCTTCCCTGATTCATTCATTTAATCACCCATCAATCACTGAATCTTTCAATCAATTCATCCGATATTTATTGCTTTAATAAGCATCCTGATGAGTTGATTCATCACCTGGATACTTAACCACCATCCACGATATCCAAGCATTTTATGATCTCGTTAAATTGTTGTAATTTTAAGTTTATGTATTTAATTATATATTTTAATAATATATTTACTACGATCATTATTGAATTAATTATTATTACATGAAAAACATTTAAATAGAAAAATGAATGAATAAATAAATAAAAATAAAATTTAAAGTAATTCAAACATTCACCGGTTGCCCATTTCTGATCACTCCATAAGTTGTAGAAAAATGTAAATGTTAACTAACAATATTTATAATATCAATAATGTTACAAGAAATAATATAATATAATAACAATATTTTTATAATTTACGTAATATTTTATAATATAAGCTCAATGATTCTTATTGTTCTGAACTTCCTGATAAGGTTGGTGTGGAGTAATGATAAGGATTTCGAGACGTCTGATGAACTGACGGGTGAGTGGATGATCTTGATAATGATCCTTCTTAGGATGTAAAATGAATGAATGAATGAATGAAAAAGTAAATGTAAAGTAAATGAATTAATTAATTTATAATAACAATAATATTTATTTTTAACATTTATTGTTATTATTATTATTGTTATTACTATATTACATTATTTATAGAAATACTAACGTGTAGCATAAAAGTAATTATTATTATTATTATTGATAATTGATAAAAAATATTAGCAGTATTGTAATCGTATTACTATTATTAATGACTTAATAATATCAGCATGTAAATCCAGAATGAGTCACTGCATGTTGTTGTTGTTAGCAATCCATCAGAGACGGAAGCCATCGATTCTCACAGGAGACACACCCTGTCGTAATTCACAAGATGCATGGAGATAATGCGATCCATTCACCCAATCAATAATTCGTTCGTGCATGGAATCGCTGAGTCATTCACCCAGGCCTGAAATTGATCGTCGTCGTCATCGTCAGCATCATCATCATCACCGCTACCATCATCGCGATCATTATCATCATCATGCGTTCGTCCCCTGTGGGAGAGTCCATATACCCTAGAGGACAATTGATGCTTACTTTCTGACCGTAAGAGTTTATTATTGTTATTTTTGACACTGCATTATCGCTCCATTTGTTTACGCCGATGTCAGGACATAGATAAGTATAATTATCCTTGGTGATTAAGCGCCAAATAAATAAGTAAATAAAAAAATTCACTTTTAAAACATACAGCGTGCGTATTTGAGTTGTGTGTAAAATAGGTGTTCTTTATTATTTAATTGATAAAATGTTATCAACTAATTATCGCACAGTTTACATTACATAAGCCATGCAAAAGCCAACTTGCTTTGCACGCAGCATCGTTGACATCAGTAAATGTCAAATTTGTCCTCATTATCATCATCATCATATTCGTCATCATGACTACCACAAGCGACATCATAAGACATGGCGCAGCGGTTGAGTTATAAGGAGCACTGATGGATAAAAATTAAATTTTTAAAGGCGTAAACAACTTTCTGTTTTCTCACAATCCTTATGATGTCAGACTCATTCTATTCCTCTGTCTTTTCTTCAGTCTCATTCACTCTTTCTCGATGTCTCCTCTCTCTTTGATAACTTCGAAACATTCCAATTCTAAATATGGCATAATAATTATTCATATGGCCAATAATAGAAATTGCTTATGAATAATTATGAACTGGTGGAGAAGCAGACATTTTGCC
The DNA here is from genome assembly GCA_021613335.1 of Whitmania pigra. Taxonomy (NCBI): domain Eukaryota; kingdom Metazoa; phylum Annelida; class Clitellata; order Hirudinida; family Haemopidae; genus Whitmania; species Whitmania pigra. The sequence goes on from JAJTWR010000263.1 coordinate 2,964,257, forward strand.
AAATTTCAAGTTTTGATCCTTCAATCGGCCAATAGGATTGCATTGATTGAACTCTTCGCGTATCCATGGTAATTGTTTCTGTTTATAGTAATCAAGTGCCTCCATAGTTTAAGATATTTTAAAACTTAAGTCAACTAACTGACGCTTGTAGTCGTGACCGAGAATGAGTTGAAATTTATGCTTTTTTTTTAAAGAGGTTATAGTAACTTACATGCTGAATGTGCCTATTTATTGTTCGCACTAATTGGTGCATAGGGTGGTCCGAACGGCTAAATTGTTGAAATGTACATCTTATTAGCAAATGTAGCAAATATATCTTATACTTTAAAGTATATTTATATAGCAAATATATCATATTCTGTATATTATATTTATTTAGCAAACATATCAATAAATTGATGAAAGGCTTCCACAGTTTTCAGCTTGTCGTTGAAGGCTTATCTAGTTTTGTTGTTCAAGAAGCTAATCTGACAATTAAAACAAGTATATATCATACAATATAAGGATTGAGATTTTGGTGTCACTCCTGAAATGGTGTCACCCGGATGTGCTCCACACCCCCTAGTGACGTCACCGCATGGCCAATAAAGCATTAGACATTTGTATTTAGCCGACATTTGTATTTTTTTGAATGATTTATGTATCTGAATAGGATGTGAAGGCACTTCTTAATCGATACACCATTTATATAGCGCTCCTACTCTACGAGCTGGGTTGCGAACACGACACGTAACGACCGTTGCTTTCACCTCCGTTCGCAGGCACGCAACCCTTCAAATTACGACTTCTCACGAAATTTATTTTCCCGGCCAAAAAAAACAACAATCCGAAACAATCAGTCAAAATAATTACATCAACATTTATTAAGTGGAATTGTATTCAAAATTTATTACAAAATGTATTCAAAAATTCAAACAAATATATATATGAATATAAAAAATTCAAATAATTCAATACAAAATATATGAATATAGCGATTTATAGGGTCAGTCTCATAGTGGAAGCGTGTGCCTCCTTAAGGCTGACCCTTAGAGTTTACTTGAATTCATTTCAATGCTTTATTTTTGTATATAACGGCTTGCTTGCTTGATTCAATAAACTCAAAAAAATTATGTGTGCGGCATTTCTGTTTTAATAAATGCTTGAAAAGGCATTCCTGCGTTACGCTATTAGGAGGATAATAAATTCTTACTTCTCAAACAATGTTTCATAAAAACGTTGGTAATTCGGACTCACAAAAGAGACGGTTGAAGAGAATATTATTATATAGAGAATATATTAGAGTTTTGATGAGACAAAATGAGTTGTTAATAATCGGAACACACGGTATCTTTTAGCATCATTGAGCTCAAATTTTCATCGTATTGATATGATTCGAATTGCGTCTATGGTTGTGGTTGTGCAACTCCTAACATTGTCCAGAAGTAACGTAACCATTTTTAATCTATGTATTTAATATATTTTCAATTACATGAAAGCATTCTTTAAGAAAGGTGAGTCATAAACGAGTCCATCAAGGGTCGCCGAGGGGTTGGAAAGTGCCTAGGGGCTTTGAAATTTTTTGGGGCTCGTCCGGGTTTTATAACTTTTTTCCATTACCAAATTGACATAACTTAGGGGCCATAAATTTCTGTCGTCGGGCACTCGGTCCATCTTTCGCATCCCTACTTCTGCAGCCATAACCCACAAATATTGCTAAAATTTAATTAAAGACATTTGAAGTAATAGTTAATAGACAAGTGTTTTTCAGTGTTGCATTTTTCAAGCGGGAATAGACAAATATTCGGATAATGTGCCAATTTGAATGCTCGATTAAATTACGAATCTTAAATTAAATTGGCCACTAAACTTTATCAAATTAAATTATTAATTAATAATAGTAAAATTAAAATTAATATTTAGCATCTAAGATTTTTGAGATAATTCAGTGAATGATATAAAGAACATTTCTGTAAACTTGCTCTAGCGACCGATTAAATAAGTTAAGATTATTGTAACAATTGCTATTGAAAAAAATTTACTTGGTCTGAAAGAATGGCATATTAAAAATTATGCTTTTTAAATTTTAGCTTCCAGTATAACAGCAAATATTTCAAAAATTTTGTCTGCTAGTTGAAATTAATTTAAATAGTACGATATATTTACTAATTAATTTTTTAAATTTTGTTTTAAAAATTTTAATGCCGGAGATGAAATAAAAAATTGTCAAAAGGTATGAATAATAAATCTAATATTAGACGGCATCGGACAGTGGGTTAGGTGTCTGCATCAGATAAAGCCGAGATTTATTTGTTAAGGCTTGTTCATCTTATAATTTTCAAGACTCACAGTACTTGTTCAGCGTAGCGTGCTATTTAAGTAGATCTTTTCATGGTTTAATGTGATGAGCCAAAAGCAAGCAGAATCAGTTTTTGTCAATAATTGGACTTTTAGTGTCTGTTAATTCAAGTTTTAGCCGCAGATAATTGTCTGAGTTTGTAAATAAAAGTGTTTAATGTTTAGAGTCGACCATGTCTGAGGAATCAGGTTGGCAGATCATCATTGCTTTTAGGACATTGCATAAACTTAGGATTTGTTGGGTTAAATATGGATCATTAATACATGAAAAATAATTTAATGTGAAAGTTTTGCTATTCGCATTGTTATTTTTATAATTTTTAAAAAAGTGTAGTATAGTTCTATATACTATAATGTAGTTATAGTTCCTATTTTGAAACAATTTTTTAGAACAATTTTTTTAATTAAATTTCCTTGTAATTTAATTGGAGTTATCATTTTGAACTGATCATGCAAATAAAAATCCACCAGGAACAGACTTGATCACCAGTTTTGCAAATCCAAACTATAGTCATGTCTCATCCCTTCTTGTCGGTTCTAACAGCTGCTTCAAAGAAACAAATCTCGATGAAGATTATGAGGAAGAAAACTCCCTTCTTTTGCTTAAAAGTGACGATGACTGCGAAGATGATGATTACGAGGGAGGAAGAGGAGGCAATGCACTCTCTGCATTGGCAGATGCCATTCATAGCCTTGAACTATTGACTAAAGGCCAGCAAGACCAGCAACAGCAAAGTCGTCTCGCAAAGGATCGCGAATATCCGGGCTTTTCCGAGCGACTCGACAGATCGTCTGGGTGCTCCAACGACTCTGCCTTCTCGAGTCCCAGCAGCGAATCGTCGCCTCCCCTTCCGAGGTCGAGGAAGAGTGAAGGGGAGAAAATCGGCGTAAAAACCACAGAAGAAGCCGATGGGGAAGCGAGCAGGAAGGATTCCAAAGTTTTGGTCGGTCAGGACTCGCTCCAAGACAGCCAATCAGATAACACTCTCAGGGAGGCGGGCGGTACCTGCGATTCTCTGGCATCCAATGAACAAGAGGGAAGCGAATCGAGGGTGATTATTGATCTTTTGGCCGATGAAGATGAAGATGTCTGCAACGAAGACATATCGAGTGATGAGAGAAATGCTGGTCCTAATAAGCAGGAATCAGTCTGTACTGACAAAGAGTTTGTTTCTGAATTCACATTTCATTATCTATTGATAACTAATTATACATATTACTTATTTGCTAGACACCTAATTGCATATTTTTTTATTTATTTATGGGTTTATTTTGAAGTTTAGATATTTTAAATAAAAAAATTAAGAAAATGTGAAGGTTGGTAGTAAATCATTCAATTAACTTTGAGAAATATCTGAGGCAACTTAAATAATTGTATTAAATTACTTCGTCTCAACTCTAGATTTATTTGTTTGAGTGAAATATCTAAATATAATCCTTTATAACTTTTATTTGTTTTTAAGATCTCACCTTAAATTGGGAGTTTTATCACCTGGATGGGAGAGATGTGAAGGTGAATTATCATCATTAATGCTATTTCATCATTACAATGGCTTAATGCAGCCATTAATAATCATTATTAACATCTTAATTTTTCTCAGTAAATAATGTTATTAATTAATTAGGGATTCTTGCCTCATTTTAAAGTTTTTAAAGTTGTGCTCTTCATATTAGTGTGTCACTGCATATGGTTTTTGTTGGTGAATGATGATAATGATGGCGATGATGATGATGATGATGATGATGATGATGATGACGACGACGACGACGACGATGATGATGATTGATGTTAGTGTTAACAATGTTCATATTAATTCAATTTCATTTTAAACTACTACTTCAATTAACTTTCTCTAATAAATATTATTATATTCATCATTAATATTTTCTTAAAATTAATAGCTTAATAGTAATATTATCTCTTGTGGAAGATTAAGTTACGCTGATGATGGTGGCATGATGATATTCAGATGCCAGTGGTCCTTATTATTGGCACATCAAGACTGGTACCATACAAAGACATCCACCTGATAACATTCAACCATCCACATCCATGGTCAGTTGTTCTTAATGTTGTGTTCTTGTAATATTCTTGCAATAAGTGAGTTGTAAGGATAATCATAATAACAACATTGTAAATGTTTAATTAATAATTAATAATTATTTATATTACAATTATGAATGAATCAATAACAATGTTTTGTGAAGGTATACAGTGACTTTAACCTGGTATAAATAACTTGTTCTCTTAGCTGTAGAAGTCAGTGGGATATAATAATACAATTTGATACAATATAATAATATAGTATGATATGATGTGATCAATATTTTGAAAGATATTCTGCTGAAATAATTCCTAATTCTTAAATAATAATTAAAGAACCGAATAACTTGCAAACCATGAATTGTTTCACGATTTCACAAACATTTTGAAGGAGTTTCGCACGAAGTTGACAGAACCTGATGTTGTTGCAGAAACAAAATCCTTGTTGGTTGTTGATGCTCCTGGGATGGCGAGCGTTGTTGAAAAGTTAGACTCGTTGGTGCTTTTGTCTCAAGCTTAGTCATCAACAGTAGCAGTGATGATGACAATATTATTTTTCAAAAGTTTTTTTATTTTTTTCCTGCATTTACATGTTATTCAAACAATACTTTTACAATGAAAAAATGAAGAAATCTGTGACTATACGTCTGCAGGATTCAGCAGCCACAATTGCCGCTGGAATCTGTAACGACGACGACAAAATCTTCGGTGTTGCCGCAATGTTGCTCCTCTTCGTCTGTTCGACCTTCGCCCTTTCCCGTAGGAGGCGAGCGACCGGAACTGCCGGTGAGGTTTGCAGTCAGATCCCTGGGATGGGTGGCTGTGAACGAAGAAGACCTCACCAGGGAGAGGAGCAGTCAGACTGTCAATCGATGCATCGTCGATCTTTCTCTTGGTGGGAAAAAGGACATCAACGATTCCATTGGCAAGTGGGGAGATGTAGGTGGCTCTGTTTTGTCGGAATTTGTATTTAACTGATATTTTTAATCAAATATGGAGACGATCGACAGAACATTGCTTGACCTGCCGCCCATACAAACATTATTTTTTGCCTTTATGGGTTTTTATTTAGTTTGAATAGATTACAAATTTCTGGATTAGTAATTATCTTTTGTGGTTACTTAATTTGAAGCTGTTTCCTTAACAAGTTATTGAAACATACCTACCAACAACAGCATCTACCAATTGATCACAAATGATGCAATATCATTTTACCACTTCCGATTATCACGACCTTTACCAGGGCAAGTACTTGTACATGGACGTCGATCAGACGAATCTCTCGCTCATTGACCCCATTGATCTGACGGTGTTGAACACTCAAGCAATCAAGTCCTTGAGGGTTTGGGGTGTTGGGAGAGAGAATGCCAGGTTGGTTAAGTGGTGGTTGACGGCGTAATTGCTCTTGCATTTGTGCCTTATCAAATAAACAAGAATTTAAATGAACAACATCGACAAAACCATACTAATAATAATTGGAATAATAATCATTCTTAAAATTAAGATTTTATTGATGTTTTTGCCTTGACATGATGTAATGACTTGTGTGATGTTTGATGCAGTGCTTAATTATTGCTATCGCAACGATGATAGTGATCATCATGCATAGGCTCTGTCTTTCAACTTATGTTTCACATTATAAAATATTGTCCACAAGAATAATCTTTTATCCGTAATCACTTTGCACTCATCTTGGCTTTAGATGAAGTTTTTTGCCATTTTTAATTTCACCAAAAAAAAAACCCCATCAATCAAACTGCTTTTGAATTTGTTAAACTGAGACTGATGATGGTGGTGATGATAATAATTTGTTTATCATTATATATGATGATCAAAACTTTTTATCATTACCCTAAAAAGGTCGATTCTAAAATTTTTTGCATGGAATTGATTGAATGGCTGAACTGCAGGGACTTTGCCTATGTGGCGAGAGACAGAATCACGAGGGCTTTTGCATGTCATGTTTTCCGTTGCGACCAACCTGCTCGACATATTGCTGCCACTCTTTGTCACGTCTGCAAGATGGCCGTTGCTAAGAGGGACACGCTACTCGCCAGTGGCTCATCTTATGCATCGTCGTCGTCGTCGTCATCAGCTGTGGGCGGAGTTATGCCAATCAACGGAACGAGACCCAACAGACTTCTGAACTTGGATGGAAAGACGGGAGAAGTGCTGGCAAAATACGAAGATTTGTTGAAAAGTGAGATGTTAAAAACATTTTTAGAACTAATTTTAGACATCAGTGGGGCTTTTTGTCTGACAAATTCTTCATTTGCAGACTCCTCATTCCCAACTCCCATGGATGAACCAAAGAAGCTGATCAATTGTCACTACCTGGGAACAATACAGGTGTCCATGCCAACAGGTTAAACTGACTGAACAACCAGTTCTTTATGCCATTCTTCAAAGAGAACTCTTTTGAAATTTCATAATCCGAAAGGGAAAATCAAAAACAAGATATCAATATATCATTAGCATCGTGGACATTCCGTAGTGACTGCTTAACTTAACTGCTTAACAGGTGTCGAGGTGTTGAATGGAGCCATAGATACGTTGAATGTCAGAATTCCACCTGAAAAGTGGAAGTACGTGGATGTCACTGTGGCACCCTCAACCATCACCATCGTCGAACACGAGGTGAGCCCATGATGATCATGTTGTTGTGATGATAATGATTCCAGTCGTGGATCAGTTTTAGTTGTTAATCCGTTATTTATAATGTTCATTATTATTTCCAGTTCCCCGACAATGTTTTGGCCGAATGCAGAGTCAGGTTCCTCTCGTTTCTTGGCATCTCTGTCAATCAGACAAAGTCAGTCTCAACATGAATTATTCGTTATCTTGTCGTTTCAGTTTCAGAGCGCGACGTTTCACATTATATTAATATTCATGAGATCTTAATTAACATAATTCAGATTGTGTGCATTCATAATGCACACTGCCCAGGACAATTTCATGGCTCATGTTTTCTATTGTGAGCCATCAGCAGGACCACTGTGTAAGACCATTGAGGCTGCATGTAAGGTGGGCATCGTGATTTGAATATGCTAATATATTTCATTATAGCTTCACCTTGAATGTATTATTGATTAGTACACCATCATTTACATTTTAATCTTTATATTAAAGTTACATTTTACATTCCTTAATTTTGTGCCTAAACAATCTTTTAGCTGACTAATATTCATACAGCTAAGATTCCAAAAGTGTTTGGATAGGAAGGGCCTTACACCACAAGCCAATGATCAGGGCCTTCATCAACACCAGGCTGGCAGTCAGACTATTAAGGCATGCACTTCTCTGGCTTAATACTATTTACTCATACTTATTTCTATGTTGAATAATTAATTTATTGTGCCTGCTTGCATGAATATTAAGTCTGTTGCTGAATCTTTTATTTGGTCTTAAACTTTAGTTATTAAATTAATTTATGTTAAACGACTCGAGTGATTCGTTACGTTGCATGTTAATGTCGTCAATTAAGTTCAGATTTCAACTTACAACTTAAACTTATCGTGGCTCAGCACATTTAAAATGGCTGCAGAGAATCAACAAAAAGCTGTTGTGAGGCAGCAGCAAGGCTTGCAAGAAATTAAATGTTAAAAATAAAAAATTAAGCTAAAAATAATTTGTCGTATCTCGTAGCTTGATGTAGCAGGACAGGTTGACGAAGAAGACGTCAATGGAAAGATTTTTGATTTTTCTTTCCCTTCTTTGCCTACTCATGAAATTCTTCAAAAAGCCAAAACTGGCTTCAACAAATCTGCCACGACCATCAAAGGGGGTTTGATTCGGGCCTCGTCCGTGGTGTCCGAGTCGGCCGACAGCATCAAGCAGTCGGTGTCTTCTCTCAATGTCAAGGACAACCTGACGAGTTCTGCCGTCGTCGTCAAAGGTTTCCTGAGCAGTGGAGTCAAAGTAACCAAAAATGGTTTTTCCAGCACGGTGGAGTACTTAAAAAAAAAGAAGCAATCCCTCGTCCCATCTCTTGGTAGGAACAATTTGTGGGGAAATGGGTTTTATTTTGGTTTTTTGGGGTCATGAGGTTTTAAATAGCTATTATGATAAGTGTGATCAATTATAATAAGGATAATCAGTTATAATAAGTATAATGAGTTATAATAAGTATAATGAGTTATAATAAGTATAATCAGTTGTAATAAGTATAATTAATAATGTTTAATCTATCTCGTGCTGCTCCATGTTATTTTATCATTCAATATTGGAGAGTAACTTGCTAAAGGACACCCATGAATAGAGTTTGTGATACGTGCAAAAGATAGACTCATGAGCTTATAGCATGTGAATGTATTTGGCATCACCTTCAGAATTATAATAAAATTATTGCGATGAAGTGTACAATGTAGTAACGGTAAGGTGGTGATAATGATAATGAGAAGGATATCATGGAAAAGAGTGAGTTGCTGCATGCTTCATTGTTGTTGTTGTTGTTATGTTTTGCATGGTGACAGCTTTGCTGATGTTTTTTCTTAATTTCTCAAACTATTTTTTCCCTGGTTTGTTTTTGTTAAGACTCATTTTTAATTGGTTGGAAGTTTTTATTTTGCACATGTTTGCATTGTTATGGACTTGCAATAATAAAATATGTTATGGTAACCTAATTTAGTGTGTTTCAATGTGTTAGTTCTGGTGTAATGATATTAATCAATAATTCATCTCATGGATTGATAAAACGTTTACTTCTGTTCGCCTTCACGAACTTTCAGTGATTTGTTTTGTTGTCCGCAACAACAGGGATTGCGGGCCAGTCTTCAGAATGTCATCAGCCACTTCACCAAGAAGAGGAGGATGTCGAAAAGTTGATGACGGATTCCTCGGAGTGCAGCAATGCAAGGTGAGCATGATGATGATGGTGGTGGTGGTGGTGGTGATGATGATGATGATAGTTAATGGTGATGATGGTTAGTAGGAGGGGAACATATTGGTTTTGCTTTCATTAGATTTTTAAATAATCTTGTTAGTAGAAATGTTTTTCAACAACTTGAACCAATTTTAGAGAAAGTGGATTCCAGAATTTGCAGTTATTGATTTTGATGTTATTGCTTTCAGAAGTACAGACATAAGTCTCCAGTGAAAGCCCTTCTATACAAGCCTAACTTCCCAGAAAGCTACAAGCTTACTCTATTTTGCTTGCTTAAATTGCACTTTCTTGAATATTCCCATGACAACTGTAACTTAGCTTCACATGCAATTAGATGCTCTTTCAAACGTTCGCTTTTTTTTTGAACCTCTGGGATACATGGGATTATATCATTAATTTTCTTTATTTCTGAGCAATTCAGCTTGCAAATGTTAGATGCTCCACGTTGCCATTTAGAATGGCTGTTCGTGGATGCCATTTCGATTTATTGTAATCTTTCAATGATTTCTTGCACTCTGCTCTTCAGCCCTGCACACCTGTGATTGTATGATTTCAATGTGATTGTATGATTTCAATGTTTCGTATTTCATTTTTCTCTTGTTCTATTTGGTGTCAAATTGTTGTTGTTTTTGTTGTTAGGTCTGTTTCTTAAAAGCCTGCTTTTATGTTGCTGCTTTGCTTTGTAAAAAAAATCATTGATTAGTTCTTCTTCAGAGGACTGCTGTTGCATCCTCTTTGGATTAGCCACTGTCTCCAGAGTTTCTATGCTTCAAGGAGCATCTTTGTCATGCTTCGTGTGAGTCTCGTTCTTAAGTCTTAAGTCTCCAAACTCTCTGTGTTTCCATCTCCGGAGTGCTTGCTCCTTTTTATCGGACGTACACCTGTTAAATTTATAAATACCTGTTAAATACGTCTCTATCCACTTTATACTATCATCATTCATCAATGGTTTTGTAACCATTTTGAGTTTTGATTTCTTTCTTGAGTTGCTGAGTTTGTTTCATAACTTTTTAAGTCTTGAGTTTGCTATGCAAAAGTCTGCCAGTTTGGTTTTGTGGTGGTCAACAAGATGTCACATCTTAGTTCATGATATCAGCAAATTGTGGAGCTATGCAGATGCAAATTACATATTTGAACCAGTTATAGAAAGCATATCCTAACAATCTATTTACACTAGCTATTGCAAATTTAAATATTTCTTGTTTTCATATCATCTATTTGCATTTGGTGAGTTTTCATAGCATTGAGTTGTTCTTATGTTCTTAATTTTAAAGAACTGAAATGAAATGAAATGAATCATGATTAATCTATTTTATTATCACATTCTTGTTTTTGTTGTTAGGTCTGTTTCTTAAAAGCCTGCTCTTATATTATTCTCATTATGAACATTGGTTTTTCTACAGTTTTCCAAAGACTTCTGTTGCTGATCTTTCTTGTCAATTTTAGTACCATCAAACTCTGATTAAAAATTTGTTCTTGAACTTTTCTTAGTTCAAAGAGATGTAAGGAAGTTGTCACAGCATGTGGTTGAGTTCAGTTGATCATGTTGAATAGTTGTAATCTTAATATTCTTCTGGGATTTCAGCTTCCCATTAAAGTATTCGTTATGTATTAAACTTAGACGAAGTTCAATTTTAAACATGTTGCCATTATTGTCGTAATGTCATTACCATCAGATTTAAAATGGATAAACGTCTCATCTCATGAAGATTTGATCATTCTTATTAGAAATTTGAAAACACCTAATCCATTCTTAATTTAATGGTTTCACCATTTTAATTGATGTAATCGCATCAGCGTTTTGACGATACGAAAAGTAATGTCTTGGTTTTAATAGGAAGGCCGTAACGTTATTAACCATGCTTGTTTTTTTTTATATTTATGACGTCACTAATGATTCTCAAGTGCGAGGGAGATCATTTTAAGTTAGTTGATAAAATATCATTGAGTTAAGATTCTAAATTATTTGTATTACATGTTTCTTACGGCTTTCAGTCTTTTTAACCGAATTCCATTTAGCTATTGTTTGACTTGGCATTATTTTGGAATGCATTTTTTTTCTAACTTTCAGACAATAAGGCAGACTGGGCGTGTTAAATAATTGTGTTTACACAAGATTAAGTAAATGTTCGTCTAATCTTTGTTTGCTCTCACCCGTGCAAATCAATTCACTAGAACCATTATCACTTATTCAACATCTGCCTATTTCTAAATCTTCAATAGAATTAAATGTTTTAATATGCCAGGCTTTTAAAATGAGATTCTTGTAAAGAATTATTACTTTGATTTATTTGGTTACCTTTACTTTTGTCCTCGTTGCCTCAACCACACTTTAGCTTGACATCCACAAAGCCTTTAATTTCTGTTGCAATACTAGGGATTGTTCAGTCAAGCAGGATTTAAGCAATTTGTTCTGACATGTTCAGTTTTACATTGGCTAATAATATGATCTGGATACGCTTTTTAAGCCGATTTCAAATTAAGTAGAGGCCTGCTTACTTGCAAACATTTCGTAACATTGGTTAGCCCAAGAATGCCCGGCGACATACTCATTATTTAATTGCCATTGAAGTTGTTTTACATTTTCTAGAGGTGAGGTGTAGGTTGATCTTTGTTGTGGCTCTTCGTTGCTTTCAACTATTTTAAAATAGCTTAGCATCGACTCTTCAGTGACTTTCATAAGCTGATTGTGAGGTTTATTTTGTTGGTAATGACGGCTACATCCTGAAGTGGCTTGCAAATTCATTCAAGTGTTTTTCTATTAATTGTGTTTGACATCAAGATGTCAGATAACGATGACAATTAAGTTCATGACAATACTTTGGGTTCAACTGGTTGATAAATCACGTCAGTTATCATATCTTAGAAGTGAAACTTTTATTCTGGAATTGGTGAAAATCATTCGAGAAATGTTTTGTCAGTTGCAACACACAGAACCTGCCCTCTCTTGATTTGTCTGGGGTTTCTCACCTGCCGAGTACAAGGATAGATATCAATTCCTTAAATGGATCAGCAAATGTGGCCAATTTGTGGCGAAAGTAGAAATTAACCAATTTTCCATTTTTGGTGTAGAGATATTTGGCGGGCGTGCTCAGCTTAAACTTCCTGGTGCAGTCCTGAAGTAACTGCTCCATTGTCGTGCCATAAACATGTTTGAGAGACTGATTCTTGTCACCATTGAGATAGGCAGGTACTTTTCTCTGAAAATCCAAACTTTAAAATAGCTTCTGATGAAACATAATAGTGGATTCACAAGAATTTGACCTATTTTCAATATTATTAGCAATATTTTAATTGTAATAATTCGCATAAATAGATTAAACTTACAGCAGGGTGTTCCACTGTAAGGGAACCTGTGAAGTTTAATAAGGAATTATAAACCAATTAGGTCAAAGTACCTCAGTGTTTGAATACAAAAATGGGTTCGCCCCACCATGACTACTCACCATCCCGATGATGTTTGCCTTCAGAATCATGTTCATTTTCATCTAATGTAGCGAATATCTCTGCATTTAAACTTTTATTAACCATTTCTTCTGTTTTGTCAAAGCTAGCATTTGCATAGGCATCAGGAATGGTTTCTAAGAATTAGGGTAAGAGCGCTATGTAAATGGTTACAAAAAGCGCCTCTGACGCTGTGCATACGGTGCTATATAAATAAAGTTACTATTATTATTACTAATAATGGAATCATTGGAATGGTCTAATCTAAACACATTAGGAGACTTTAGAACTGCATGGTATTAATAAACCAACATCGCAGTGGCAGGATTAAGACACCATCCCCAGGTGCTTAAAGACAGCGACAAGAGGATGTAATAGACACCCGAAAAGTGAGATGCCATGATTTTAGCAGTCCCTCGGGATGACAAGATGGAGGAGAGTAACCTGCTCAAATCTGATAACTACACTGATTTAACACAGGATTTGAAAATACGCTGTGCAATTGTGAGCTACATGGCAGACCCATGTAGGGAAATTGGCTCATCAAGCACGGAGTGAACAAAATATATGAAAAGAGTGTCCGAGACTGTTGAAGCATATTCCCAATGGATATGGAGTCAGAGGAATTCCAAGCTAAAATTGTTCATGAGTTGAGAGTAAAGACACCTCGAATATTTCATGAAATTCCTGACATTTCTCATGCTAACAATGCTGGAAAGTGGCTTTCGAGAGGTCGAATAAAAAGAATCGTTTCATTCGCCTGATCAGCGGGTGATGTCGGTCCCCTAGAATTTCTAATTTGAGAATTCAGTCGGAGCTCAACAGGGCCTTTGGCAACCAGCCTCTCAGTCTCTCAACAGCTGGCGTCAGAACCACTGTGTGGTCTTTACAAAGCAGCATAAAGCGTAAATAAGATATCGATATAAAGATGTGAACTCAATGACGTAAGGGAATTTGTAGGATGGTGATATCATTTTGGCAGCAAGCATTAAAGTACTTTACCATTATTGAGAGGTTCCTCAAGGGAACTTATATCGTTTGGTTCAACAGCTTCAGGTTGTTCAACAGGTGATGACGACTTAGACATATGGCGAGCATATCTTTGTGACATCTCCATATCATCATAACCACAATCAACATTGCAATCCTCAAGATTCACAGTTGTTGATGGTTTGAGCTCTTTAGGAGCATTACCACCATTATCATAAGCACCATTATTGTTGCACGGTTCTCCATCGCCTTTCAACCACTGAAGACAACTTTCTTCAACCATCTCAATTTGTTGGGTCTGTAGTATATTCACTATCCCAACATCTCCTCCTGATGAATTGGCTTGTTTAATGTTCTGTTGGAGATGTTTTTGTTTGTATCTCATCATATGCTTCTCCTTTAGTGATTGGTTTGGATTTGACCATGCCTCCCCAATGGAAATGTAGAGATGCTGGCTGTCTGAGAGTTCAGTCATATCAAATATTTCATTGCCAAATTCATTGAAAGCCCTTCTAGCAGCTGATGGAAGGTTAAGTTTTGTTGTGCAATCATCTAGGAACTGGAAACAAAAATAATAGAAAATGGTAAACCTGTGCAACAATATAATATCATCATTAATAAGCCCAATAGTCATTAATTTGATATTACTAATAATTCGTCTTTTTGTACTTAGCAGATAAATATTTGCACAAATTTAAATAAATATTCATCCGGTGGCCGTCACAACATCAAACAAAATTCCAAACTTTATGGCACAAATTTGTAGACAATATTAAACATTTTTTAAATCTTTCAACTCAGAATTCATTTCAACCAACTTGTAAGAAGTTCAACTTTTCAGCAGATGGCTGATTGTTCTTTTGACTGACAAGTCCCTTTTCTGATTTTAAGTATTTTGTAACTTTATCCTTTAAAATATACAAAAAAACATTTTTGGATCATAGTTGGCTGATTACAGTTAATATTTACAAATTGTCAATTAGATTTTACTTAAACATTTATCAGGTGATGTTTATTTAATTTAATAATCCTAAACTGTAATTTTGATTAATTATGCTTCAAAATGAATGATTTGAATGATGAAGCAATCAATCAACTGGGCATGAGTTGTATGCCAGAATGCATTTAGAATATCAAGTGAAACATTAACAAGATTAATGAAGGGGTTAAAAGATGATAAATATTACGAATATTAGTTGAATGGTAATACTGCACCAGTATAGTTCTAAAGTATGATTTTTACCTGTGGCACCTTTATTAATCTTGCAGCTTGATTACATTGTTCTCCATTTTTAAGGACAAACAGTTTCAAATTCCTCTCTTCAGTGATTTGAAAATAGCATAAACAAAGCAAAATACAAACTAATAAAATTAATAATAATTGTAACTGCATTTATATAGCGCCATATGCATAGCGTCAGAGGCACTTCTTGTAACCATTTATATAGCGCTCCTTCCCAAGGGCGCTGGCGGCAGTGCAGGCTGGGTTTCGAACACGACACATTACGACTGTTGCCATTACCGCCGTATGCAGGCACGTAACCAATTCGGCTAACCTGCACGCTAATAACGCTAACAGGGATCATGACAAATTACTGCCTATAAGAATAAATATCTTTTAATGGGACATTAAGAATCGAAATGCAATAAGCCAAACTAACTTTTATTACAGCTGGATGAATGCCCCAATGTGGGAGGGGCAAATGGAACAAGATATCCTTGTAATGGCCAATCATAATCTTCATTTATATCACCATTCTTCCTAATTGGCCAGCACATGCCTTTTCTATGCCACTGGGATATATTTTCAACATCCGTGTGTCGCCATTGGCTGAGGTGATGGAAATCTTCTTGTTTAATGCCCCATCTTAAAAGAACCAACCAATAAAAGAAGGGTTAGAGATAAATCTGATAAATATTTGTTGGTAATTAATGTTCAAGAACAGATAGGATCACATAACTTTGGAACTTCATTTCACTTTTATTGTGGAATTTCTCAGTTACGATCAACAATGCATCATCGACTGAACCATCAACATGGTAGACATTTTTGTCCACCAGAGTAAGTACTAGAGATTCCTGACCCTGTGATTGTTAATAGAAAATGAAATCACAAATGATAAGAATATTTCATTCCATTAAATTATGTAAGCTTAAGAAGTTAAATTTCTCCCATCCATCGAGAGAATGGATTATCAAACCACATTGTTCCAAATATGCATTGAATGTTAAACCTTTGGGCAAATGTATCCATCTAGAGTGAACTCCCACTGATGAATGATGTCATTCTTTTGGTTGATAATATTATCACCTTCTCTCAAATCTAATGGTTCATCCAATTTAGCAACTCTTACTGATGATGGTAACATCTTTTGAACTGCTACCACAAAACCACTGAAAGTTTCTTGTGCAGAACTATTCCCTCCATCATCTGCCTTGAGTCTAGCAGTGAACTTGATTCTTTTCTTTGTCTTTGTTAACGATCCTCTGGTAAATTTGTTTACAATCGATCCATCCTGAAAGATGTGAATCATTGCTTTGTGTGTC
Source organism: Whitmania pigra (assembly GCA_021613335.1). Lineage (NCBI taxonomy): Eukaryota > Metazoa > Annelida > Clitellata > Hirudinida > Haemopidae > Whitmania > Whitmania pigra. Next base: position 2,980,501 of record JAJTWR010000263.1, read on the forward strand.
AAATGAAAATAATATTTGAAGAAATGGTTGGTTAATGTCATTGTAATCAATAATAAGCATTGCATTCATTCTACCTAAGGAAGTATCTTTTGGCAAGCATTTACCTATTCATTCATCAATGTATCATTTCATCTACCTTCTCAATGGTCCAACTCTGCAATTTAAATTGAATCCATGCTTCAGAACATTTATCTTCTGGTATCTTCATTTTGTCATTTAAACCAACTTGACAATGGAATGCAGATGAAATGTCATTCTGTAAAATGAATGTCACACTCAATACATTCTCATGCCAAACTTCTCTCAGTTCACAAAATAATTATTTGTGCAAATGATCAATAAGTGCTAAGGTTTTAGTAATAGCAATGAAAAACACTTTGATAAGTAAAAATTCTTCAACCCTGTCTGGCACGTATATCGAATTGTCATCTGTTATTTGAGAGATTTCATCCAAGTTGTAATCATCAACATCATCACCATTCACCAGGCCATTGATAAGAGTTTCCCTCGTGTCTTGCATTTTTGCATTGCAGAACTCCGAGGGGGAAAGCCAACATGGCATGCCCCTGTGGAGATGGTGGCAATAATGAAATTCATTATCATTATCATTACCATTATCTTTATCAAAATTATCATCATCATCACCACCATCAATGCCATATTTCATCATATTGTCTTAGGTTTTAATTGTTAAGTCCTTACCTATTCATCAAACAATTTAGTGGTGCAAGGGATCCTTTGATAAGGATGGTAGTTTTATCATTCTCTGTAACATCCTTATTCTCCGAAGATGAGGGTTTTGGTGACATCATATTCACTGTAAAAAGTTGGATCTCCAAAACCTTACCTAAAAATACAAAATATGCAAATTGCATAATGCAATTAGATGCTAGTTTAAGTGGCCAATCAATATTATAATCAATAATAATGTAGTAATAATAACAACTCCATCATTATTAATATGCCCTCGGACAACACAACCCAACAAACAGTAATAAGAATATTTGGAGTCACAAAGCTGTTAAAATCTTTATATTCTCATGTAATATCACGTAATTGTCAATGTGATCATAGTAATCATCATCATCATCATCATCATCGCATATCACCATTAAATGAACAACATGAACATTGCACATTGCGCGTACTCGCACGACTTTCCCAAGGTTCTCCACAAGACAGGAAGACTTTCTGATCGTAGGTGAGTTCCTTGATGCCCTTCACTTGAATTCCTTCCTCAGTGAAGAGAATTTTGCCCATCACGTTAGAGCCTCGTTGAGAATTTGCTATGTCACTGCAATGTCTGATGAGCTGCGATGATAATAATGATGATGAGAAATTATTATTACTGCTGTTAATATTATTAATACATATTCCATATTTTTTTAAGCTCTTTCTTAATTCATAAGCCTAGTTTATTAATTTGTGTCTGTTCACAACAGATCTTTTGGTACCAGTCTCAAAAGCTGAGGACCGTCCGGTAATGCGGGGTCGATGGATTTCCTGGCCTGATGGATGCTAAAGTAGATTGTCAGACCATCCGAGTGCCTTTTACTGCCATTCTTGAATACCTGATTGCAGAAAAATCAACCTGGACTACAATATTTATAATATTTACAAATTCTTGATCTAAACAATGTTTAAGAATATAATAATAGCTCTATATAACAATATAATAATATAATAATCTATATAATTACAATAATATTCACAATCATAATCACAATCTTCCTGTTGTTAATTACTAAATCATTGAAATCAATATTCACTTTTAGTCTCAGTCCTTTGTCACCAAGGAGACCATTGTTGACATCCATTTCTTTAATGTGCTTCATCTTGTAGAGGCTGCCTGCAATCTTTTTGTTTATATTTAGCTCAAACTTTAGGATAAACTCATGTTGCAAGAACAACAACATTAGAATGTGATCACCCACTTTTAAAATAAATGACTACTAAATTTATTCGTGACAGCTTCAGACAAAGATAAAGTGATTGGTGGACATTTGGTGAAATTTCTGACTTATTGACGTTCAGGTTAGCAGGTTAATCAAGACTCAGTTCTATTTATTAATATTTGGAAATTGAATTATTATGCAATACAATGAAATAATATGAATAAAATACTAGAAACAAAGCAAGCACTAATTGCACACAAATACCTCCTCAGCAGTAACACTCGACTTTAGCGCGTTAATGAGTCCATTCAATCTATGACGTGCATTTTCCAATTCATCTGCATGACTTTTGGCAGCTTCTAGTTCAAATGCCAGTTCTGACCTTGACATTGATAATAAGGAGGACGTCTGGACCAATGTCCTTTTTTTTTCTGATTTTGCCATCGTAAGCTGAATGTTGTTATAGACTTAACAAGTCAAACGTAACCTTTAAATTAGCGAAATTAATATTAACAATAATAATAATTAGAATACCTGATGCTTATAATCAGCTGCACTTTTAAGCTGTGCTTTGACATATCTGAAAAAATTAAAATTTCCTTCTTCATGGGGCAATTAACAATCGACAGTTTCTTCATGAGCATCAAATCTTATTTCAAACATTCTCCAACATTTTCGGAAGCTAAATATATTTACTTTGATAAACCAATCAAAAAGTTATGAGCTCCCTTAGGACTGAAACCTTCACCACAAGAGAGCCACATTGGACCAATCACAGGACTTGTCCATGTTTGAAGGCATTTATCCAGCATTGGTACTGAGGGAGAATAAGTGATAAACATCATACAACATCAACAATATCACATAAACACCTGTTCATCGCATAAACATAAACAACAATCACATAAACATAAACATCACATAAACACCTCTTCATCGCATAAACATAAACAACATCACATTTGAAGAAATGCATTCAGATGAAACACAATGCAACATTGAAACCTATGCTAAGATCTTCAACCACTTGACCAGACCAATCATACAAAACCTTTCCTTTTGAGTTCAGTTTTAGCTTTTCAGTTCCTGCTTCTATGACCTATTAATTAATATGTATTAGTTGTTGTTATCATCATCATCATCATCATCGTCATCGTCATCGTCATCGTCGTCGTCGTCGTCATCAACATCATCGTCATCATCATCATCAGCAGCAGCATCAGCATCATCAGCATCAGCATCGGCGTCAGCATCATCACTTTATTGAATTAAACATACCTCATCAATGTCATCCAGGTGTGCAACAACCTCAACTGAATTTGTAGAGAATCCATTTTTAAAGATCAAGAACCTCTTCTTAGGTTCACCAAGAAGTCTCCTGTGATAAGCGATGATTTAATAATTTAATGATTTATTCACAAATATTTAGGGCTGCTTATCGATTAATTTTTTAATCGCGATTAGTCGCGCTTTTACTTATTTTGATTGTAGTTAACGCAGTTTTAATCGCAGCACCCTATTATCCAATTAATTTCCAAAAAGCTTCTACTTTTCATCAAAAACTTTTATTTATACATGTAATTTAAGGCTTATTCAACCAGTTTCTGAAGCAACCAAGCCTGTTTATGTAGTCTGGAGAAAAGGAGCTACGTTTACTGTTTACGACACGCTAGATAAACAAAATAAACGTTCACATGGCACTGTGATTGCTGGCGAAGCTAGGTATTTGAATGCCAGCTTACCAGTACATGTGATGTATAAACAGTTTTGCCACCATTCCAACGGACAACCAGCTTTGTCGATCTCCAGTTCATCTCAATAACGAGCTAAAGCCATCTCCTTCGTGTCATAAGTGGCTCCTCATCCTCTGAGTCAGTGGAATATTCATAGAAAATCTTCCTCTTCTTTGCATTGGGTTCAGTAATATCTGAGAAATTTAAACTGCTCCATTGGTTTTGTAATTTCTTTCAACTCCACAGGTGGGTGTTTGCTTCTCAAGTGATGTGTAAAAGAAGACGTACTGCGATGATACTTGAACTCGCATTTGCATATGTCGCAAACCACAATAGAATTTGATTCAAAACTTAGATTGCCTCCCAAAATCGTCCTACCATCGTTACTTGCGACCATCTTTTCTTCATAAAGAAAAGGGAAGTAGGAGGAATAAAACCAAGACTTCAAATTTTCGATAAAAATATTTAAAATTAAAAATAATAATTTTAAAAAATTTAACGCATTAATCGCAAAGTTAATTATTTTAATAGCGAAAATTTCTTCAACGCGTTAATCATCCGTTAACGCATAGAAATCTGCAGCCCTACAAATATTGTCTAATGTGATAAGCAATGATTTAATGATTTAAGCACAAATATTATCTATTGTGATAAGCAATGATTTAAGAATAAAATAATTTCTGACTAGGGCGGCTCTTATAATAAAAGCATCATAATTTGTATTACAAATGGTAGGATTGACAATTAATCCACTGTACTTTAACTAATAAAATCATAAATTAACCACTTTAATTCAAATTCTTACCTCATTCTGGCAGACATCTTCAATGGTTTTGTGACATTCTTCCTTGCCCTCTCATTCCACACCAGACCATTTGTTGTCCAACTTGCATGGCGACTAGCCTCAAGATATCCTCATTAATAAAAGTATATTTTTACTTATTAATACTTATATTATCTTACTAAAACTTATCATTAACAAAACAAGTTTGTATAAATATAATTTCAACATAACACAACGTGTGTGACTGCTTCATGTGATGTCATTTGTATTAACAATGTATCAATGACATGCAATTAATGTCTGAGTCATCATGACGTCACAGAAACCACACTTCTCGTTTCATTAATTATTGCATTTACTTCTGGCCTGGATGTTAGGATTTTGAAATGGTTCGCCAGTGGAGACAAATACATGGTCGTAATCTATGATTGATTCCATGCAGAAGATCTCTGAGCCATCTCCATTAAACAGCCTTCTAGCAGCTGATAGCAACTGGAGTTTAACTGTACATCCATCCAAGAGCTAAATTATAATGATGATTAATTATCATTAATGAGCATATCAAGATAGTATATTTTCCCCTGTAAATATTTATGTTATATTACTAATACTTATCAGTAACAAAAATTTTAATGTTAATTAATTATCATTATAATTTAAAATACAAATTAGTTAACTTAATGCATCAATGCATTGCAAAGTGAGCTGGTTAATTTATGATACATGGCAGATTCACCAAACACTGATTTAGTGTACAAAAATCAAGTGTTATCTAGTTTTTCAAAGTGGATCTTGTACTTAATCACATTAATTAAAATAAATACTTATGTGAATCAGCAACGCTGTACTTTTGAATTTCTGCTTGAACGTTTAAATCATTAAATCATCGCCACTAGGCGTAGTCGAATTCATTGTTATTAATGCAAATTGTTGATCTGAATTATTATTAATACGGATTATAGTCAGCACAATTTTAGCTAATGTTATCATAGTTATCCTCACATCATTCAATGTGCTTCCAACCACTCTGGCACACTGAGTTTTGCTGCCATTTTTATATGCAGTGATGGTGGCTACAGCTCTGTCATTGTAAAGATTCCCTTTGACTCCTGAAATAAGTTTTAAAGTGTAATGTGATTTACATGCATTGGAAGCAATCTGTAACAACACCTACTTCTTGATCTTCTGCATCCACAGTTTTGTGATGCACACGAAAATGTTGATCTTGAAGAGAAACAAATATTTGAGATATTGTTTCACTTTAAACTCGCATTTTTCCTATTATTTCTCATCCGCAAAATAAATTAAATTATGATGATGATGGATTACATTGCCACCCCCCCAAAAAAAAATTACGTTTATAAGCACCATACTTAATGCACTTGTGAAAATGACCATGTCAGACTTTTTAATTATTTATAGCTTACGCTGAACTGTCTTCACTGAAGTGACTGGACGAGAGTCTCCTAGCATCTCGTGTTTGCGTTGCTTGTTGAATATTCAATGCTGAGCTGGAGCGGAAACACACACTCCCATTAGTGTTTGAGACACGGCTTTTCACTCTGCCTTGTCTATTCAGAAAATATATCCTATATATTGGTTCCAAACCATATTTTGTTTTAAACGATTCTTATACATGGCGACGTTGATCGACAAAAATTTAACGACCTATTCCAGAGATATCACATAAATACAATCGTCAAGTCATTACTATTTTTAAGATACCAAATTACTAGCAAACCAAAAAAATCGCGCAGTACCTGGAAAATCCACTTTCTGATGATATGCGAGACACGCGCCCACCCTCTCCGAAGCAGACAAAATCTTTTTCCGACATTCAAAATTGACAAATTTTTTGAATTAATTTGCTTTAAAAAAACTTGCTCAATCGCAAACGATATACTTTTTACTTTGTAGCTATGGCAATTGAACCAGTGCCAAACGAAGTGTTTGATTTTTAAAATAGTTTTTTATTTTCAAAATGTTTAAGCAAAAGTTATTATAAAAAAATTATGTCATAATTAATAAATCTTAAACATTTGTTTTTATTAGCTTACATCAAAAAATTAATATAAGCAGCAAAACATTTTTGTTTATATTTCATAAATTATTAATGTAATACATTAAATTTAGCAATCATAAATGAAAATAAAAGTAAAATCTAATCTGACTAAGAACAAGTAGGCCTATTCTATCTGTCTTACTGCAACGCTGAAGGAGCCGTGGCTCTCGTCTTAGAGTTGTGGATCTGAGCTGGAGTTGCTGGATTGATGTTGATAGTGCTGCATTGAAGATTTTAAGATTTTTACGGTTTCATATATTTCGGAATTTATTGTCGTTTGTGGATGCACCAGCTCACATATCAGAAGTATGCCTGTGTTTCATACAAAAACCATTGAAAGCATTTTGGAACCTGTTGCTCAACAGGTAAATTTTTTTCAAACATCTAATTTAATATGTTCTACGATACTTTGTTAACTCTTTCATTCTATTAAAAAATTAAAAAAAAACTTCATCCACTGAGGCCATTCTTTTCCATTCATTCTTTATTATTTATCTGAAAGTTAATTTAAAGTTAACTTCACTTTTTTTTACTTTTCTGCATTTGATAGTTACACATTTGTTGTTATTTAAAATTGCTTTATTTTTAAATGTCCTTATTCACAAGGCTAATTTCAGCTAACTTCACTTGATATATAAATACATAAGCATCATTGAAACAAAATAAAAAAGCAAAGCAACTTCTGAACTAAAAATATTTTTCTAGCATCAAATGTTTCTGAGACATTACTATCAAAACTAAGGCTTTTCTGTTTCTCAGTAAGGCAATTCAATATTAAAGAGTATTAAATAAAAGCTTTAAATTTATTTTCATGATCAATTATAAGCCATTAAACTTAATAATTATGTGCAATTAAAAGTAGTATGGTTGTTCATGTCGACTCGGCTTTTAACGATCATTGTTCTGTTCCTTGATGATAGGTTAGCAAATTAGTCATCTTACACGAAGAAGCGGAGGATGGAAATGCCATGCCAGATCTGAGTAGGCCTGTGCAGGTTGTGAAGCTAGCAGTGGACAACCTCATCAAGGTATCCAATCGATGAAATTACATCCTTGACAGTACATTATTAAGAGTGTGTAAATATCATGATAGCATGATTGATGTTAGCCATCCAAAAGTGATTCATGGATGCATTGAACAATGACATCGCAACAATATTAATCACAATGGCTTAAAAGTTCTAAACATGCAGAGAGTTCTTGTTATTATTCTGGCTATTACCCAGAAGATGATTATGAGAATTGTCACATTTCTATGTAATCCATCATCACCATCCTGATAATGGTTCTAACAGGTGGGCTACGAGACAATCAACAACAGTGAGGATCAGATCCTGAAGCAGGACATGCCGCCAGCCCTGAATAGGGTCGAGGACTCGTCCATGTTTCTGCTCGATGCTTCCAATATGCTCAGAGATGATCCTTACTCTGCTGCAGCCAGGAAGAAGCTCATTGAGGGATCAAGAGGTTAGTTGATGTTAATTATTGTTACATGATGTTATGCAATATTACTTAATAATAATTTAATTTAACTGATTAGCTTGCATTGCTATTTTATTTCTCATAAGTGCCATCGTCGCTTGTTGTTATTGTTATCAATAGTGCACGTTAAGTTAACGTCAAAATTTCTTTAATTATACATTATATTGTTTCAAAATATCATCTAGACTTATTTTCATGAAATGTTTAAAGAGTTGAATTTGTCATCATTGCAATCCAAAATGTGTTTCAACCTTCATTGGTTGAGCAAGGGAATAACAATATGATGTAATATAAAGTTTGTCTGTGAAATGCTTAAGTTGTAGACGTCGCTTTATCAAGAAACGCTTTGTGAGCATTCTTTAATTACCCGCTTAATTAAATCAGTTCTGAATTTGTTAGAGGGTAATGATAAAGTATACTTAAAGGTTTAGTGATAAAGTCTACTGATAGTAATAAAGTTTAGTGATAAATAGTTTAACAAATTAATAATTATTGACTTGTAAATAAATTTGAGGCCATTGGTTTGGTACAAATCTAAGATCAGTGCACGTCAATTATGTGAGTCACTGAGATCTTCTAACAATGGACTCCTTCCTGTAGTTTTGAGTGCATTTGTTCCAGGAATCAGGTGCATTGATTAGTCTTGTTGTTATTTATTGGTTAGTAAACTTACTGTAATTTTGGGGTCAATGTCATGCGATCCATTCAGAAATGATTTATAGTAATTAAATGTTAAAATTTAACAAAAAGAGAATGGAGTGCTTTTGACACGGTAAGGATTGGAGGTGAAAGTAGTTTTCTGCATATGTAATTGAATCTTTTGTATCTTGTATTCTGCAATGAGAGAGGAAATTCTATGTCTTCTATTTCCATCTTTTTCTTTACAGAAACTTAATTGGTGGGTTCTGTAAAGGGTCCTGTGTGTAACAGATTATTGAAGAAGAGCTGTAATTATCCTATTAAGTTATGACGCCTTAGGAGTATCCCAAACATTCTTGGCCAGGTAGAAAACAATCAAGATTGGAAACAATTGAAACAAAAGGATTACAGTATGAAATTGTGAAATAAAACAGTATATGAACAGTGGTGTGTGTAGGCAGTGATGTCATTTCTGCTTTTTCCAAGAAGGGGCAAACCCTCATAAAATATGAGGAGATGACTCTTTTTTGCATCTAATCTAAAATCAGTGGGCTCGTCCCACCAAATTATGTAGGCCCGGTGAAAAGCAGAGCAACATTGGGATGTGAATGTTCTTGAAAATGCCTGTGTTTGACTGTTTTCTGCCATCATCATCATCATGTCATCGTCATAGTAATCATCATCATAACCCTCAGTTATTGTCTCATTCAAGTAATTAATGAGGCTGAAATAAGTAACAGATGATGGATTTTTCATTGTTAAAGTCTCTTAATTAACTGATTTCAACTGAATGTGGACCCATGATTGTTTTATTATTTCAAACTCTTATCATTATCACCATCACAAAATGCCGTGGACATCATCATCATCACTGGGGATATTATTGAATGGATGCTACATGTTTTGGTTCTGCTTATTTAGCTACTGTCCTGTTTCTGTTTTGCTTGCATGGCTTTTCCATCTTCATTATATTTTTTTCTGCTCGTTAAGAGCATTATTTTGTGGTTGGTATTAAAATAATAACAATTCCACAGAGTTATAACCATGTGTGTTCTTTAAAGTGCTAGTTTCACCCAAAAATAAAAATTAAACCTCTCATTGGCTATGTTGCTTCTCCTTTCTCTTGTGGCTGCAGCTAGTTTATCAGAAACCTGATATTCTGAAAAGTATGATGATGACTATTGTGGAATGTGGGAAGAGTTATTGACTTTAAATGTCTCTCTGCTGAATTGAAGAGCCAGCAAAAAAAAAACAAATAGTTCTACTATGATAATGCTGATGTCATGCTAAATGTATGTGGTATAGTTCTATTAAATGTGTCATGTTATTAAATGTATAATGGTCGTTGATGATGAGAAGTTATTCACATGAAAAAGAAATTCTTGTATAATAACATTGTTTGGGGGAGGTAATTGGACTTAATTGCTCCTCTCTTGCTTATTTTCATTAGTTTTAAGTATGGGCAGGTCATGATAATAATCCATCCTTTAGTTATTGGTGGGAATGATTATGATTATTATTAAATAATATTCATAAATAATTGATAAATAAATTAGTAAATAAAATAATAACTATATATTACTGTAGGCATTCTACAGGGCACTTCAGCGCTACTGTTGGCCTTCGATGAGTCTGAAGTGAGGAAAATCATCAGAGTGTGTAAGAATGTTCTCGAATATCTTGCCATCACCGAAGTCGTTGACAACCTGGAGGACCTGGTGACCTTTGTCAAGGTTAATTTTTTGTTTGTTGTTGGACATCATGCTTGTCAGTGTTGTTGTTGTTGTATGCTTGTCTTGTTGGTATGTGGTTGATTATACATGCTAATGCTGCATTAACTTTTATAGCTTGTACCCATTCTTGTGATGCACTCGTGAAGCAATGCTTCTTAAGCTTATTAATGATTGATTTATTAATTTTGTGATTGATCAGAATCTCAGTCCAGTCCTGACAAAGATGGCAAAGGAGGTGGACACAAGAGAGAAAGAGCTCACACACCAGGTTCACAGGGAATGGCTTCAGAGGTCATTGGAGCAGGTCAGACAGTTGACCCCAGCATTGATTAGCAGCATCAAGAACTTCATAACCACTAAAAATCAAGGTCTGTTTGAACTCTATGGTTAAGCAACTGATATTTGCATTTTACTACTGATTGTGTTTGTAGTGATAAATTCATGGGAACTGATCCATGTAGTTGTTTGAAATAATTAGAATAATTTATTCAGCTCATGTTGTGGTGTCTTGATGAAGTCTGAAAGAATTTGGAGCATCCATGCCATGCCATGCCATAATAGCTGCTGATGCTGACTGAAATGACGAGCATGATTTTTTTGTGACATTTTTGTGGTATCATAATCATTACCTTACTTCTTTCCTTGTCATAAATTTTTATTTTTTTTATCTTTTTTTGATTAGGACTTCTTTTGAATGGAGTTGTTTGAAAGTAATTTTTAAATTTATTGAAAAGTAAACTTTGCAGTAAATTCCAACTGTACTTTGAGAAGTAGGTTGAATGAACTAGCTCTGTGAAGAGACCATATTTTGACATGTAAACCAAAGTAAATACATACAAGCATCACACAAGCTCCAAGAGGAGGATGTTGACAGAAATTGTTTTCTTTTTGATAAACTTCTCAGAATTGAGAAAATAGAGCCTCTTACAAAAAAAGTAATTATTTAATTATTTGATTACAGCCCATTGCATAAGTAAGCAATCATTCTGCAGTTTATTCCACTGACCATTTAAGAACCACTTTTAAACTGAGATTAAATTTGGGACTGAAAATTAAACATTGTCTTTGTTTTAACTTTTTGGGATCATCATACCAATGAGGAGATGGCAAGGATTGAGAGAAGTTGCTTTAATGGTTGAATGATGATGATGATGGTGTTGTTGATGATGATGACGAGGACGGCGAAAAGATCAGGGTCGTGACTGGAATGCTTGAAGTTTGTGAATTAACTGTTGATGGGCCGAATTAGTCGAGGTCTTTGCGTTGATTGAAAGATTGTTTCTGATTGATGGATGTTGATTGAATTGGTCCACAAAAGATAAGAAATAGTCTGACTTTGTTGTTTATATGTTAATTTGTTTGTATTTATTTATTTGTGTGTACATTACTGGTTTCTGTTGTTCTGTGAATAATCAGGAAATTATAAATTATCAAGAGACAGACCTGAATTGCACTATTATCTTTATAATTGTGTTTACTCATCAAAGCCCATTGTAGTAGTTGTCAGATAATTTTCAGCATCCTAGATGTTAAGTGGGCTATGATAATGAATGAGGTTGGTGGCAATAGTGATAAACATGATTTCACAATTAAATCCACTTTGATTTTTCTTTTATTATAAAAATATTGTAACCGTAACTTTAATGCTCAACTCAACCCATACCATCATCACCATTATCGTTATTAACAGGGGGCAGTGGATCATCGGTGGACGATGCCACCAGCAGTCGCGATTACGTCAATTGCAAGATGTGCGATGAAATCCACGAGATCATCCGTGTTCTTCAACTGACCACCTACGATGAGGAGGAATGGGATGCTGATGATGCCACAGTCATGAAGAAGGCACAGGTTAGTCTCCATGGTTGTTGTATCTTACAAGGAACATGAACAACACTTAATTAGCACTTTTGAATTTGAGCTTTTTACTTTTATTTCCTGTGACGATTAACATGGCAACAAAACCAGATTTGTTTGTAAACAGCCATAATGTATGACTTATCAACTTGTGAGTCAGCATATGAATAATCAAGATTTGTTATTAAGTTTTGGTTGGTGACGCATTTTCAATTAACTTCTATTACTAATCAGTCTTTAATGATTCATTAATAATTGCATCTCCAACATTCAAACGTGATTGTACTTGTCTGTAGAATGCCATAGATGGAAAAATTAAACATGCAATGAACTGGTTGTCTGATCCTGAAAGTTTTGTTGGAAGTGCAGGTTAATATCCCTTTACCAATCCATTATTTACCTAATCATCCTCTAAAGAATTTCATCTCTCCACCTCTAACCTTTACTGGTCCATCTGTCTCCTATCCATTTGTTATTGCAGGTGCACACTCTCTCAAGAATGTGCTTGATGATGCTCTGAAGATCGGAGAACGATGCACCAATGCAGAAGATGAGGAAGCAATCAGGAAGACTGTGTCCAACATCAATTCCATGGTTGATGCTCTTTGTGAGCTCAAACAACAAGGAGAGGTGAGAATAGTTCATTGGTGTTATGTTGATAAAACACGTGAATGTTTTTTGTGTGCAATTCTTGGATGACTTCTAAACTCAATTTGTTTTTTGTTTTTAATGCATAATAATGAAATAATAATAAAATTAATATTAATTTTTATGAGGAACCTTATTGCATAGCATCAGGAAACACCCAAACGTTTCTGATATGAGTGTCGTTTTTACTTTTTAGGGTAACAGCCCACAGGCCACTTCCTTGGCAAGAGGCATTCAGCAGTTGGTCAAGGATCTACAAGATAGGTGCCAAAAAGCTGTCCTCAACAGCGACAAGAGTCAGGCTCAGAGACCAGCCCATACAGTAATTGGGAAACTAGAACAAGCCCAGAGGTGGTTGGCCAATCCTGCTGTGGATGACAAGGGCTTAGGTTAATATCATCTTGTGCTAGCCTGTCATTGGTCAGTTATCATACAATGACATTCCTCGATGCAGGTCACAAGGCTTGCAAACTCATCATTGAGGATGGACTGAAGATGAGTGAAGGAATGTCAGGGCATAGGAGGAGTGAAATGCTGCAGCTGTGCAAAGAAGCTGAATCATTGTCTAACCTGCTGGAAGACTTTTGCAGGAATGGACAGGTTAGTTATTGTAATGGTAATTGGATGAAGTTTATGCCCTCAAAGAATGTTTAATTACATTATAACTCCAAGTACTTTAATAACTGCTGGAGTCAGCTTTAAGCTATGTAAATTGTTACTTATGTGTTACATATTATTGGAGTTGGCCAAGCGTGCCTGCGAATAATAGTAAAATCAACAGTTGTCCTGTATCGTGTTTGCAACCCAGCTTGAACCACCTTGAAGTGGCACTATACAAATGTTTGAGTGCCCCTGATGCTTTGGAGCTATGCTTATGGAGCTTTGTAAATAAACATGTTATTATTATTATTATTGTTATTATTATTATTATTATTATTATTATTATTATTAACATTAGTTATTCAATATTTATTTACATTCATGTGGAGATGCACAGTAAATCATAGATACATAGATTTAATTATAGCTATTATTCTCATCTGTAGTCCTTCCATCCATTACTTTCGTAGGCCCACTCACCCAAAGCAGCAAACACAGCTGCCCTGTTGTCAGCGAGACTTCAACAGATTAAGGATCTCATCCAGGAGGGTCTTGTTGAGAAGGTTGTGTTCACTTGTTGTCATCCAGTTGATCAATCAGTCTTTATAATAATATAATGTATGTTATCTTGTTATCTATCTAATTGGTTGATGAAACATATTTGTGTGTTAATTGATATATATTTAGAATACGTTATCCTTTCAATTGTTCAATCTCATCTTTTGTACTCCAAAGTGAAATGTTTATATTTTTGTGTTTAAATTCTGTGTTTGTTACTCATAAAGATAAAAGATAAAAAGTAAAATAAACAATAAAAACTTTAATCAAAATTAAATTGTAAGGCCTGTTAAATGCAAATGATTGCTCACATCATTCAAATAAAATACTGAAGTGACAACAACAAGGAATGTCCTCTGACAGAATTCCCAATGATGGATGCCCAAATGGAATCATGAACTTTAGAATGGACAATTAATTTATTAATTCTGTGTAAGCAGTTAAACACACTAAATTAAAGAAATCATGGTGAGTCAATGATGAGCTATTCATAAAGACATTTAAATGATTGTGAATATGACTAATTGATGACATTCAGTGTAATCTTAGCACAAATCCTTGGTCCCAAGCCATGAATTTAGTTTCACAATGGATTTTCCAAAAACAGGTCTTTAATTTTTAGTCCAACTTGACTTAAAAGAATGCACAGATTATGTCCTTGAAAATACATGATCAAATAGAAGAGGCAACATATGCTGATCTATTTATAGTTTGAAAATACCTGCATTAAAGTGATTATTTTCAAGACACTTAACTCTCATTAATCTATTTTATTATTATTGTTGTTGTTGCTACTGCTGCTGTTGTTATTACTACTATTATTATAAACCATGATCAAATTGTTCATATACAAGTTTTTACAGGAGGCTTGAGTGAATTTTGTCAACTTCATGATAGCAAAGTAAAGTCCTGTAGAATATGAAAATTGAACATTACAAGAGTAATGGAGAGCATGGTTTGGCATGAAGTTTTGCTCTGTAAATAGTTTCTAAAAAGCAGACAGTATACAGCTCAAAGGAACAAATAATATAGGGAAATTTAGGCACAAATCATTTTTTAAGTCCCATGGAATAGACGATGTACAATAAATCATAGTTGAAGGCTTTGGTAATAAGAATCAAATATTTGCCATAACATTTGTTGTCTTTTACTTATTTATCATAAAATGTGAGTAATCATTATGCAGGAAAGATTTTAGATTTAGAACAGAAAGTACAGGTTACTAAAAAGTTTGAAAATGTAGATTCCATCAGAAAAATAGAAGTGGAATTTATTTGTGGTAAAACAAAAATTGAGCTTGATCCACCAATTGATGGATCCAGAAGTTTGGTCTTACCCCCAAGAAGTCCTCAACTCAGGATTTTTACTATATAAGAAAGTCACTTCAAAATTAAACAGAGTTTTTAAGATTTATCAACCACTGAGTGTGACACTTGACAACATGCTTTGAGATGCTTATGAAAACATATGGGGCAAATTATAAGTGTATTGTTACTGCACCTTTAACAATGCTTTGTAAATCGATGGACAAATGGACTTGACTTTTCATTATTATAAACTTATTATATTTTATTATTCAGCAAAACAAAAAGAAATAAAAAAAAGAAGAAAGGTGCTCTATCAAATAATCTAATAACCTCATTAACAACCATAGTAGACTTTTGCTTTTACTTGAGACAGGGAAAAACAGAATTGTCTGAGATATTCGGGGTCTCAGCAAGTGCTCTTGATGATCTGCTCTCTTCCCTGAAGTCTTTTCTGTGCATCCCATCTCTGCCTCTGTTCCTTCTGTTATAATAGCTAGCTGTTCCAAATTTGATCTGAACATTTGTCTTGCTATTCTCCTGCTTAACGCCCTCTTCCATCTTAACCTTTTCCTCAGTCTCATTCTCTTTGGCAACTTCCTTGGTCTTGGCCACATTCAGTGAAGACTTCAATCGGATCTCGGCTTGCATTTGCTTCCACTCATCCAATGTGTACTGCATCCCCTCTGGTTCGGTTTGTCTAACAAAGCTTTCTCTTCTAAATCCTCTCCTACCCCTGTAAGGTCTGCTGTTCCTTGATTTTCCTTCGATTTGGCTTGATGAAGGCTCTTTAGAGACAGCAGAAGCATCATTCTCAGAGGAAGGGATGTGTTGAACTTGATCACTATATCCTACTCTACCTTTCCTAAAATCTCCTCTACCCCTGTAAGGCCTGCTATTCTTGGGTTTTTCTTCAACTTGGCTTGATGAAGGCTCTTTAGAGACAGCAGAAGCATCATTCTCAGAGGAAGGGATGTGTTGAACTTGATCACTATATCCTACTCTACCTTGCCTAAAATCTCCTCTACCCCTGTAAGGCCTGCTATTCTTGGGCTTTTCTTCAACTTGGCTTGATGAAGGCTCTTTAGAGACAGCAGAAGCATCCTTCTCAAAGGAAGGGATGTGTTGAACTTGATCACTATATCCTACTCTACCTTGCCTAAAATCTCCTCTACCCCTGTAAGGCCTGCTATTCTTGGGCTTTTCTTCAACTTGGCTTGATGAAGGCTCTTTAGAGACAGCAGAAGCATCATTCTCAGAGGAAGGGATGTGTTGAACTTGATCACTATATCCTACTCTACCTTGCCTAAAATCTCCTCTACCCCTGTAAGGCCTGCTATTCTTGGGCTTTTCTTCAACTTGGCTTGATGAAGCCTCTTCGGTAACAGCAGCAGCATTCTCGGAAGGTGAAATATGCTGACTTTGGTTACTAAATCCTACTCTATCTTGCCTATAAAAGGTTCTACCTCTGTAAGGCCTGCCTCTCCTGGTATTTTCCTCGACATGGTTTGATGAAGACTCGTCGGAGACTGTGGCAGCATTCTCAAAGAATGGGACGCGTTGAGCTCGATCACTAAATCCTACTCTACCTTGCCTAAAATCTCCTCTACCCCTGTAAGGCCTGCTATTCTTGGGCTTTTCTTCAACTTGGCTTGATGAAGGCTCTTTAGAGACAGCAGAAGCATCATTCTCAGAGGAAGGGATGTGTTGAACTTGATCACTATATCCTACTCTACCTTTCCTAAAATCTCCTCTACCCCTGTAAGGCCTGCTATTCTTGGGTTTTTCTTCAACTTGGCTTGATGAAGGCTCTTTAGAGACAGCAGAAGCATCCTTCTCAAAGGAAGGGATGTGTTGAACTTGATCACTATATCCTACTCTACCTTGCCTAAAATCTCCTCTACCCCTGTAAGGCCTGCTATTCTTGGGCTTTTCTTCAACTTGGCTTGATGAAGGCTCTTTAGAGACAGCAGAAGCATCATTCTCAGAGGAAGGGATGTGTTGAACTTGATCACTATATCCTACTCTACCTTGCCTAAAATCTCCTCTACCCCTGTAAGGCCTGCTATTCTTGGGCTTTTCTTCAACTTGGCTTGATGAAGCCTCTTCGGTAACAGCAGCAGCATTCTCGGAAGGTGAGATATGCTGACTTTGGTTACTAAATCCTACTCTATCTTGCCTATAAAAGGTTCTACCTCTGTAAGGCCTGCCTCTCCTGGTATTTTCCTCGACATGGTTTGATGAAGACTCGTCGGAGACTGTGGCAGCATTCTCAAAGAATGGGACGCGTTGAGCTCGATCACTAAATCCTACTCTACCTTGCCTAAAACTTTCTCTGCCACTGTAAGGCCTATCAATTTTTGGCACCACCTCAAATTGGCTGGATGATACCTCTTCAGCAGCAATAACGTTGGCCTCGTACACTGGCTTAACAGATCCTTCTCGGCCTCTCCTAAATCTTCCTCTGCCTCTGAAAGATCTGTTATTTTCGGTACTTTGTTCAGCTTCTTTTGCCAAAGCTAACACCTTGGCGGCAAACGTTGAGTTTGTTTTTTTAGTGAACTCTTTGCCTCCTTGATACACAACTCTTTCTCTGGGACAGTTGTCATAGAGGCTCACTTCAGAGGCACTCACCACTCTCTTTTTCTTCTTTTTCTTTTTTCTCTCGTCAATTTCAAAAACAATGTTGTCTGCATTTGCTTGGTCTTCTGTGCTTGACTCAGTTTTCTGAGCACTGGTGTTATCCTTTTTAGGAGATACTTCAATCGTAACTGGCTTCTCGGATTGGGACTTTTTCGTGGCAGCCATCTTGATGGCCTTCTTCAGTGCTTCCACTTCCTTCTTTTGATTGAACTTTTCAAGAAGTTCACCAGCAACGTCATCATCACCTTCTTGCTCAAATGCATTGAACCTGTTCTTTATGTCTACCCTAATCTCTACTTTCTCCATGATTGTTATTTTAGAAAGTTTTGAATATTCTTAATTTGCTTTATAAGGTTGTGATAGTTTTATAGAAAATAATTAGCTTTAAGGTTCTCCCAAAAGATCATGAATATGAGAGTGAATAAATAAAATTTTAATTTAATAAATTTTTGACACTTTCATTATAATTTTTTAATAAATATTTTTTATAAATTCAATAATATGTTACATTTGCTATAAGCAATTAAAGTAAACCATAAAAAGACAAAAAAGTTAAAAAAATTGTCTTTCCTTCATTTTTAGTTAGCATTTGTAGCTAGAACCTAACAACGTAGAACAATTTACAAAACTATTTCAACAATAATAAATTATATAATATATTATCATTTTAATAATAAGGTTGTTAATGATTCCTAATAACTCCCCAGGTGGCTGACGATTTCTTGGATATTTCCACCCCTCTGAAACTTTTGAACGATGCGGCCATGTCAGCGTTTGGTACTAATATTTCTTAGTTGTTTTCTTGTAGTTGTTGTTAGAACCTATTTTGAATGAAGTTAATGTTATTATTAAGAAATTGCTAGTAATATTGGCTTTAAAATAATACTTCATTGATTTATCATCATTAAACTTCCTATTATCAAATTATTATTATTATCCTCATAATCATCATCATTATTATTGTCATGCCTAGTTGATTCAATAACGAGCAGCAGTATGAGGCATCCTTGTTTTCGTCCAGGAACTCCAAGAAGGGAGGAGAACTTTGAGGAGAAGGCGAACAATTTTGCTCAACACGGGCACAAGATGAGCTCGACAGCCAAACAGCTCGCCAAGGCTGGAACCTGCCACGACAGGAGAACGATTGAAGAGATACAAGGATCAGCACAGAGGGTTGGTCTTGGTACTCTATTCAGAATTCGTTCTCAATTTCTTGATGAGAATAGCAGTCGCAACTGCACTAGTATTTAGGTTCTTAAATGATTAAACACACTGTTTTATTAACGTGAATTGCATAGCTAGATGATTAGGACAGTTCTCCCTCGATGGGGTTCGAATCTGTCATCGTGAAAGGCACAGACTTCTCTGTTAGGCCATGTGGTGTTGGTTAACCACACAAATAAGTTGAATATTTTTAAAGAAATTATTAACCTCATAAACAGGTGGAAGATCTTATTCCACACGTGGTGAAGGCAGCTCGGATTGTTTTGAACAATCCCTCTAATCAAGCCTCGGTCGATCATTTTGAGCTCCTCAAGAAACAGTGGACTGACAATGTTGAGAAACTGAGAGGACTTGTTGATGATGCCATTGACAGTCATGCATTCATCAGGGAGAATGGTCTCTCTACATTTATATATTTTTTACTTTTTTTCTCTGATATTGTGTCTTTGGAATTGTCAATTAATTTATCAGCTAATTATTATGATTATTCATTGTTGCCATCATTTGGACAACATTCAACATCTGTGTTTCATTGATTTCCAGAGGAGGGTATCTTAGCTGACACCAGCAGGGCAGAGCAGTTCATAAAGAATGCTGATCCGACCGGAATCGTCAACGCCACTTCGAGCGTCGCAAGGAGGTCACACAGGATCCTCCAGGTAGCACAGTCGGAAGCCGACAACAGCGAGGATCCTCATTTCGTTGAAAGGATTCAAGACTCGGTCAATGGACTTCGGGGACGTGAGTCTTTGCAGTTTTACTCCATCTTTTCCAGGTCTCCGTAATGGTTCTTCCAGCCCTGGTGTAAGTAATTAACGAATCGATTGTTCTATTATGCAGAGATTGCACCAGTCATCCAGAATGCCAAGGTACTAGCACAGAATCCAAGGGATCCATCAGCTGCATCGGGATGGAGGGCAGTGAATCAAGAGGTAAACTTCTACCATCATCATCTTCATTATTATCCTCATCCTCATAACCACCATCCCAAAATTCTTTGCATTGAACAGTTAATAGAAGCAGTGGCATCAGTAAGAAAGGCAGTAAGCGAGAGAGGAGAGTACCCAGAACCACCAGACTATCCCCCACCACCGGACATGTCACAGCTGCACATCTCGAGTGAGTGAAGGATATTAATTCGTTGACTGATATTATTCATTGTAATGGTTACGTTGATTCCATTCTTTTCTTTATAATTTGAGATGAAGTTTGAAGGCATTGTTGTAATTATGATGATGATAATGATGATAATGATGATGATGACATCAATGGTCGTTTTTTGACCAAATTCATAAAACTCAAATGTCATCCGTCATCGATATCATCGCTCGTGATACCAGGACCAGACCTCTCCAGCCACCACTACCAGCAGCATTTCAACCACCTCCAGAATGCCGGACCTCCCCCCATTCCACCATCACCCACTCACTTGGGTGGATATTATGGCTCAACCCTTAGTAGAGGTTCTCCGCTGGTCTTGATGATGATGTTTGACTCGGTGATAGTAATGATAGTGGAGCTTGTTATTTTTCTAATCCATTCCATGTTTTGTCCCCTTTTTTGAGGAGGTTTTAACCTTTGGTTGTTATTTGTTGTTTATAACTTCATTACATAGTAGATGATCAAATCTTGTTTATTTATTTACTTATGTTTATGAGATGTGTTTAAACAGTTTGAGATTTAACAATTACTTTACTGAGGTGTAAAACCCCACCTCCCAGGAGGCTACATTTTGTGTTCATCGATCTGCATACAAACCAATATAAGTTGTGGAATGACATATTCAACTTTGACTCCAGTTCAAGAAATCTAAAAGCTTCCTTTTCTTTACCATTGAAAATATCTGCCTATTTGTTCTACCCAATATGCTATCCACAAAGTCATATTTTGTGACAAATATTTATGGATTAGGTGGACAAGTTTGAAAGTCCCTTGCAGTCAGAAGGAATGTATTTTAAAAAGGCATTGTTATCATAATTACCATCAATCCAAGGAGATGGTTGACCTTCATATTACTTGTAATAAAAGCAATAGATCTTGCATGTTCTTTTGAGATGAGTTGTTCCTGTTGCAGTTGATTGTGATTGACACAACATCAGCAGTTGATTGTGATTGACACATCATCAGCCATTTCTCCTTCTGCCATTGCAAATTATGATATAAGTGATATGATTGCATTCCATTGAAATTATGTGATCCTAATTATCATAATTTATTTGAATTCTTACAACTCAGTTTTATTTATTGAAATAACATATTTAATTTAAACATCTCTGCATGTTCTTTCTTGATTTGCTGTTTTGTGTACGGTTTTAAAACATTTTTTGAATGTCCTCAAATCACTTTTAATTTTTTTACTGGCTGTTGTTTTTTTTTTTTTTAGCAATTAGTGACTAGTAATAAATTTTATTTTAAAATAAATTTTTAGGAAGAACAATTATTGTCATTAAGAAGTGTTGGGGTTATGATGATAATTATTTTTATGATGACGATGACAAATACAATTCGTTGTATCCCAGACTATGGGGAGGCCCCACCAAGACCACCCAGTTCAAGGGATGCACCGCCACCACCAAGGCCTCCTCCGCCAGAGACTGACGATGAATTTGAGAACTCCTTCCCCACTCCACAGCACAATCAGCCCATCATGGTGAGTGGACGACGATGATGATGATGATGATAATGATGATGACAATGTTTGAGCCTTATGCAATTGATATGTAACCTTTATATCATCCCTTTGGGGTCTCATTCTGAGAAACGTTACATATTTCTTAGATTATCATTTATTATTTTTATTGTGATCATCATCATCATCATTATTATTATTATTATTATTATTATTATTATATTATTATTATTATCAACATAGATGGCAGCTCATGCTCTGCACATGGATGTGAAGCAGTGGTCGAGCAGGGACAATGAGCTTATTGCAGCTGCCAAGAAAATGGCTCTGCTTATGGCTAAGCTAAGTCAACTGGTCAGGTGAGATGATTGTGATTATGATGATGGTGATGATAACAATGTTGGTTAGTTGTTGTTTGTTGTAACTAACATTATTTTCATGAATTATGCTAATCTACTCTATTATTCTCTTCAGTCCTTGAAATATTGTAATCCCATCATCATCATCATCATCATAATTGCATCTTAGGGGTGAAGGGGGTTCAAAGAGAGACCTCATCGACTGCTCCCGAGCAATAGCAGAGTCCTCAGAAGAGGTGACCAGTCTGGCCAAGCAGCTTGCTCAGGAATGCACAGACAAGAGGATGAGAATGGTCAGTATTTAATATTTTAGTATTATTATTTTTATTGTCATTAAAAATACTATTGTTATTGTTATTGTTATGTAGCTATAAATAGCTAGTTCAACTGCTGGCTTAGCTGTCTCCCTATTACGGTTACGTTTACTCAGTTTTAGTTGATTTGGTGTTAATGACATTAAGAGTCAGTATACAAATTTAAAGATACATTGGCTATTTACATAGAAGTTGTTTTACATTACTAAAGACTTTAAGTTTATCTTTGGCTTGTATTCTATTGGGCCAACGACACAACAATCATCATCATCATAATTCACTTGGTCAATGTTTTAATGCATTCAGAGCCTTCTTCAAGTCTGCGAAAGGATTCCAACAATGGGGACTCAGCTGAAGATTCTGTCCACTGTTAAGGCAACCATGCTAGGAGCCCAAGGTATGATGATGATCACAATACTTGATATAGTGATGATGATGATGATGAGGGGGATTAACAGTTACTAGTAGTTGCATGATGTCGTATCTAAATGACTGCAATGATGATGATGCTACATAACAATAACGATGATATTAGGGTTATGGATAGAGTTTGTGACACCAGCTTGGTTTGAGCTTCTCACCTTTAATTAAAACCTGCTTGAAACACAAACCTACCTGCCTGCCTTTTTGATGGTTGTTATTGTTTGTATTATTCTTGTTGCTCCTCAGAAACAATTCTTATGTTTTGTTTCTCATCGTTCCAAGAATTGGGTGCATCACAATAACACCATGTCCCCTCACATTTTGCTTATCATTTTGTACTTCATGCAGCACCTCCCAGTCCTGATGGTAGCGAATTAACATATGGTAAAATATTACTTATTCCAGTATTATTATTATTATTATTATTATTATTATTATTATTGTTGTTGTTGTTGTTGTTGTTTTAAATAAGCCTTATTTCTGTTAGTTTTGTTGGCAAATTGCTCAGTTCTACGATTATTTGTTTGGTTCTTCGACATTTCAAAGGCATGGAATTCAAAGAAGCAGTTGCATACAAATTGCTCGTCATTGATTGATAGAAGTTAATATCAAGGCATTACTCCAGATGTTGCTTGCATCTGCGTCTTCATCATGTCGGATGTTTGATGTTAATTGCCTTTTGTTAATTTATTAATTTTGTTAAAAAGTTTTGTCTTAGTCACTTAATAGTGTTTATGGATTTATTTGACTTTTTGATAGTTAAGTTTCGATTTTTACTTTGTTTTCAAATTTGTTTGTGGCTTGCTTCATCACAACATGTCACATTATGACAGGATCATTGCATTGCTAAAAGGATTAAGTCTCTAATTAAGTGCATGTTAAGTTATCATCAGGTGTAAAAAATATTATGATCACATCTCGTTTGTTAGAAGGACCTTTAAAACCAGTTTTTGTTAGCAGTGCTTATCCAGTTTTTAATATTTTGTTTAACCGGAGGTTCAAAGAGGATTACAAAGTGGTAAAATGAGGATTTGTTTGGTTAATTTGTTTTGTTCCTGGTATTATCCTTTGGCATGACACTAACTAAAATGATTGTCATGTTGGTGAAGAGTATATTTTTTGTAATATATTTTTATTTCTTTGACATTTTGTGCCTGCCAAATGAGAACTTGGATTATTTTAGAATCAAGTGAGACTATCATAGTCATGATAATTATCTTTTATTTTGCAAAAGTATCATCATAATTTCACTACAATATTTCCATTACATTGCATGTTGAGGAATATCCATTTTTAGCTTTTACTTACAAAGCTTTCTATTGATTTCCAACTAAACAGGTTCAGAGGAAGATCAAGAAGCGACGGAGATGCTTGTCGGCAATGCCCAGAATCTCATGCAGTCGGTCAGAGAGACCGTCCTTTGTGCCGAGGCCGCCTCCATAAAGATCCGAGTGGACTCGGGCTACACCATGCGCTGGGTGCGCAGGAGGCCCTGGTACGTGTAGGAAGCAATGTTCCCGTTCCAGCAGTTTAGGGTGGAGTTGAATGAACTGTCGAGTCCGTCATTAGGAGCAGTGCAATACAGAAGTTCAATAAGAAATTGGAAATGAACAACAAGTGAAGTGGTTCTGTGACGTGTTTAATTATTGATCGAGGAATGCCTTTCTGTAGTAGTTCTGTTGTGTTTATATGTTCATTACCTTGCTTTGTTATTCATGCTTGGTGCACTTTTTCAGCTAATTTTCATCACCAAGCATTTGTTCAATATAGTTTTAAAACATTTATTATTTAATATTTACTTTTACGATTTATTTGCAGAGTTCAGCTTTAGTCACTGCCTCAGCTTTACAGCTTCTTTTGATAAAATTGTATCATCATAAGTTATTTCTATTCAAAAGGTTACTAAACTTAAACTAAAATTAAAAATATGTAACAAAATATATATATATATATATATATATATATATATATATAAATATATATTGTTATCATGTTGACTTAGGAAGTTGTTAAGTTGGTAAGTTGACACTAAGAAATAAACGTTGTTATCGTGTTTCAAGGGTCTTTGTTTCTGTCCCAACAAATCTCTTGTGCGTTTTAATGTTATTGGAAGTAATGTATTTATGCAGAATTCTATTATTAGGTTATGTGGAACTTTGCAAAAGTATATTTTTAAATATTGTGTTGATTGTCAATAGAATATTTATTCGAGATGTTTCTCTAGCTCGCTTGTTCTCCTTAAATTTTAGACCATAACTTTGATGTCACTGACATCATGACTTGACTTGTATC
The DNA here is from genome assembly GCA_021613335.1 of Whitmania pigra. Lineage (NCBI taxonomy): Eukaryota > Metazoa > Annelida > Clitellata > Hirudinida > Haemopidae > Whitmania > Whitmania pigra. The sequence goes on from JAJTWR010000263.1 coordinate 3,005,680, forward strand.
CGGACATCAATGAATGATGAAAAATGAATGAAATGGTTTCTGTCAAGAGATTCCATTACAATTTGTCCTTTCATTCAAACATTCGTTCTGTGAGTTTCAGACATTGTTATTCAAATTATTCAAAATTATGAACTTTTGAACATTCATTTTGTGATTTTCACTCATTGTAAGGAACTGGTGGAGTCTGCTTGATGCTTATTACCATCATAATGGCAATAAGTTTGGGAATGGTGATTTTTTGATGTTCACATTTTTAGACGAAGATTTGACTTTGTCAGTGCCGCTTGTACTTGCTTGTCTTGAATTTTTGCTTATCTTGAAATATTTTAAATTAAGTGATGCCTTTTATAGTTAAATGTTGAAAATATGAAGGATTAACTTTATGCAAATTAGAAAAACATAATTAAAACTTTGAAATAAATTGTGGCCACCAGATTATTTTCAATCTTTGTGTCTTGTGATGTTATTGATTGCAATACAATTATGTGCTTGCCTTTCTTGTAGTTTCGTTTCACTTTCCTGGTTTATGCTATTTGTATAATGTAATGTAATATAATATAATAACATTGTAATAATGTCATGACATAATTACAATTACCTTAACTTATTGATGTTTTATTCCTCCATTCAATATTTTGATTTATGTTATTGGTAGGCTTTTATTATCAGCTGGTTGAAGGGATTTTGCTGATGCTTTATTATTGGTAGAATGTCCTCACAACTTATCAATGATATCCTGATCTTCCAACTGAAAGTCATTTTAATTTATGCTCACAGTGAATCAACTGTGACCAACTTGACAAGCCTCACTCAACAACTCCTAATATTCATTAGTCTTGCAACAATTCTACAGTCGTCGGCTTCGTCTAATCGAGCTGTTGTTGTTGAATTTATACGTTTGTGGTTATTTTACGATTACTGTCATTTTTGTTTCTTAGTTGAGATGTTACCAAACATCGTTGTGCCTTTCATTTCCACTTGGTCGGCTGAATGATTGTCCTTACCAATCAACCTTTGTCAACAACATTGGAGCTTGATTGCATCTTCAATACATTCATCAGCATTTTTTCTCTGTCACTTAATGTTAAATCAATTTGTTAACTGGTATAATTTATATTTAAGTATTTGTCCAAAACATCTTCATGGCAAAAGCTGAACTTTTCGCATAATGTAGGTTTTGTTTCCATAATTGACTTTATAGAGGTTTAAGAAGACTGTAATAAACCACTCCTTTTCAACTTAATGTCCTAATTCCAACAGACCCCTTGTGAATAAGTTCCACAGGATGTGAATGTATTATCCCCTCATTCTTTGTCATGCACAGCATCCAGCAAACTTTAGAGAAGTGACAGACTTCCAAGCTTATCTTACCTCCTGAAAGTGATGAGGCTATGAAAACTCTATTCTAGGTTGTCTAATAGCAACCATTATTTACAGGCCAGAAAATTTTATCCAAGAATGGCTCATCATTTTTTTACATATGCGTTTTCCTTTAGTGATCCATCAAACAAAGTTCATCTAAACTGGGTCATCGTTCTGAGCAGTTTTATAACATTGGTTATATAGCAGTGGGTCAGCTCATTATCAGTCATATCCCAAAAATGTAATCACATGATGTGACTTTCATCTCTTTGAACATGATTGAAACTAAAAATGGCTGAAAAGTGCCCAGTAGTAACTCAAGAACATGCTTCATTGCCAATCAAAACACAGCCAGATTGGAGAACATCATCTTAGAGTGATTTCACAAATTAACATAATCATTGGCACCAGAAGATGCTTTATATTACGCTAAAATGAAACCCATGAAATTAAAGGCGGCAGCACATGCAGCATTTAGTAACGACAATGTTGCAATCCTGGAACAAAAACGAAATGGCGTCCTCTAAAAACATGAACAAGCATTGGAGAAATGAAGCATAAAAATAAGTCAAGGGCTCGTTTCAGATAATCATTACAATGTCACTAATCTTATTTAAATCAATCACTGAAGATGCCATGAAAGTAGGTCACAATGTAAACCACAAAAGATGATTAGTGTACCACAATAACCACGCCCACATATTTACAAGCATCGTAAAAGTTGTTAAAAGAAACAAAACAACAGATGAAATTACAATAATTTAGTTTAAATTATTCATGTATTCCTTCATCGATGGGTGGAGTAGTTGTTGTCAACCAATCATAGAGCTAGTTATAAGTCTAACATTGTTGATGTCTTAATGGGGGTCTCATTGAGAAGGTAAGAAACTTGGATCTTTAACTTGACATTAATCTGAAAACAAACCACTAGTTATGGCTAGATGCTGAGAATTATTAATTAACCATCGAACTAATTTAAGCATCTAACCAACTTTTTGTCTAGCATTTTATAGCAACCAATAATGAAAGGTTTCTAAATAGATTTGACAATCCAATAAATCCATTGACTCACATCATCCTTGGGATGTGAGATGAGCACAACTTGAGTTATGGCAGATGGGGGAAGAATGGGGTTGTAGGCTGGAAGTGATGATGATGATGCCTGTTGCATCTTAATGAGAACCTGACGTTGTTGCTGGAAATTACAAAATTCACTCTCTAATTTAATTATATGCTAATTATTTTATAACTATGTATTCTTCTAAAACAGCTTCATGATGAAAATTAAACTAATGAGCCTTTAAACAATCAAAAACTATTAAAAAGTAGCTAGGTGTTGATATATTGATATATATATATATATATATATTGGATTATACCGGATGTATGATTATATACGGATGATGCCGGCCTGTTTAAGACATGAAACGGACAGCAACTTCGGAACAAAACATTCTGGGATGTTTCAAGTAATCAAGTGGCAGTTCACCTCATCTGCTGGAGTCACTTTGAGAGTGAGATCCTTAACTGGAAAGCATGATGTGCTGGTCGTTGTTATGGCAACAACCTCCACGTCGGGCCTCGGTCTTTCGGAAGCAAAATGAGCAGTTGCAACCACATTGTTCTCGGAATAGATGGTTTTGGATGCTTTCGAGCCTATGCAATGAAATTATTCGTGCAAATATAAAATAAAGCATGTCATCCATATGGTATTTTCACTGCCAATTTCGTCTCACACAAATTCCACTTTTATCGGTAACAATTTTTACTAAATCTTCAACAAATACATAATCTTAAAAATGCCCTTTTTACATTCTCTTGCAATAAGAAGCCCTTCCAGATAAATTTTTAGGTCTTATGTTCGAAAGTGTCAAAAGTATCAAACCTTCATACTCCCTCAATCATACCCATGAATATAGCCCATCCTTTGCCAAAACCACCCTCAAACTCTCTTCAATGACATGCTATGGACCTAGACTATACAACACCATTCCCTCATCTATCAAAAATCAGATGCAGACTGGACCATTCATACTATTATATTTATTATTTAAATTGTCTTTTAAATTGTACTTATATCTTAGCCTGCTAGCAGAAGCTTGTGCTTCCTTTAGGGCATATCCATGAGTTCTTTATTAATCTGCCTGTTTGTTTTTGTTGACTTTGATACTTTTATTTTGATGACTAACAAAGTTGTTCAAAAAATAAATTCATAATTAATCGGAACTAATATTTGTGTTTGTGACATGTATGTTGTCAGTGTTAAGTGACGTAGAAAATTCAAGTAAGTTTAATCTGGATCACTACCTGGTTTAATGGTTTCCAAGGGAACAAAAATATCATCCAATGGCTTGAGAGTAACATCATCCAATTTTTGTGGAATTATTAACGAGGCTGCATTGTTGTTGGTCGACAGAGGAGACTTTCCCATTTTGTTTAGAGTCACTTTTGTTGGATATCTTGTTTGAATAATTTAAGTTAAAAAGCTCGTGAGCATCAATTAGAATTTTACTGATTAACTAATTAATGCTTCTAAGTCCAAATCTTGAAAATGGCTGATTGAAATCCACTAACAATGCAGGTTGGAAAGGCTTGAGACCACTGCTGGAAAGAGTTTGCTGCAGAAGTGACTTACTGAGCTCATCCAAACTCCCCAATCCGAGCGACGACTTGGTGACGGTCGACATCGCACAAGTAGCCACGGTGGCGGTTCCCGCATTGGCAGGAGTTGAGAAGGGTTTGAAGGTGCTGACATTGATGGTCGATGAATGGCCAGATAATATGGAAGGAGTGTAGCCAGACGTGCTGACAAAGTAATTTGGAAGGGTTGAGCAGTTCTGCTGGAATGCTGAGAAGTCGCCAATGAGGGGAGGCTGCTGTTGGGGTGAAGTGAGTTGAGTGAATATCGATAATTGTAATCTAAGCACTCAATAAGAAGTTAAACCAAAATAATATTTTAGGGAAATGGTACAAGAATCATTTAAAATGAATTAAATGTAAATATTGAAAATATATACAAAATATCAAAGGATCTTAATTTACAAACATCATTCCAAAAACAACAAAATTATTTTGAATGTCAAAAGGCTATTCCTCCAAAGACATGCAACTCTTAAGTTTAACCTGATTGGACACGGGAGCAAAAATTTCGGACAACTCGTCAATTCCTGACTTTGCGACCACATTGTTTACGACCTTGACATCCTTCAACACTTCATTGTTGGTGGAAACTGCCTGCTCCTTCACTGGAAGACCTGTCATGCCTTAACATGCAAGTTAAAGTCACTTTGTTGTTAATTATGAATAATCAGCATTTGTAAATTTATTTGGAAGTAAACATTTGTCATTATCTAAACAATAACTTAAAACATGAATATATATCATCCTCATTTGAATCTCTTAATTCTTACATATTTTAAACCTGCATGAGGATTTAATAAATTCACAGTGGCAGACATTGGTTAATTAAATATTCATCAGCTTTTGTGAATGTGAAATATCATTCATTTTTGCACTTTGCACTGAAATTCATAACTACAACTGATTCCTCGAAACTAACTTATTGCTTTTAAGTATGGAATTATTAGTATTGTTTTAAGTATCATGTCAACAAAAATCAGCATAGAAATAAGTTCAATCTTTTCAACTAGAACTAAGAACAAGCAACAACCTAAAAATAGCAACTGATCATCAAGTAATGGATAATCAACATTATTTGTTGGAGAGGTGAGTATATCAAAGTTGTTGATGGCATTCTTTGCAGAGGCATCGTTGGTCTCAGTATTTCTGGCATGCGACGTTGTTGTCGGCAGCGGAACATCTGCCAGATTTCAATACCATTAATTCCATGAACTCCGATCATTACAAAAAATGCTACTCATTGTGATGGTCGTATTTTTAGCCGGAGTGCTGAAGCGAAACACAGCGTAATTGATTGATTGATGATTCATTAGTTGACACCAATCAGAAAGTAATGAAAGTTCTGCATGTTCTAGAGCCCTCCTCAGTCACCAATATTACCATTATCATCATCACCTTCATCGCCATCATTACCATCACCACCATTGCCATCAAAGCTTACTCGATATTCCCTCAGATTCTTCAATAGCCAGTAGGTTCCCAACATCCGACTTGTTGATGAGCGAGTCATAAAGAGATAGCACCTGTATCACCTCATCGTTGGCTCTCAGAATCTCACCTGCCAGAAACATGGTATAACTGTTAGTTCTCCAACAATATCATCATCATCACCATCATCATCATCATGGTCATCAACATAATCATTGTAATCAGTCATCATTCTCATGACCGTCATCATCAGCACCACCATTGTCATCATCCATTTCCCACTGATCCTTACTGATGCCTGTGCTATCTCTTTCATCAGAATCACTGGCAAGCCTGAAAAGGGCAGGTCTTTGTTTCTCAATATTTTCTGACAGTTCCTTCAGAAGTACAAATGATTCGATTATGAATGACAAACTAACATCTTGTAAGTTGAAGCACAAGTGACAAGGAGATCATCCGTCCATTCATTAATTACAACTTTCATCCCAATTCAGAGAAGTACAGTACTTTCATGATCTCTCTGTCTGATTCCGTTGAATTGCCAGGTTGGTAGTTCTGGAGCATCTCGTTGAGGAGTTTCACGTTATTGGAGACAGTTTCGAGTTGTTGAGTCCTTCTGGTCACCTTCTCAGTTCTTTCTGCATCCTGTTTCACAAGACAAATCATACATCAGCCTGCATCATATCAAAGTGAGCATTCCAAAGAGTAGGGTTGTTTTAAATGTTCATGCAGTTAATCCTACTGTCAACTTACATTTTACACGATCATTTTAACTGCATCATCCATCACAATGTTTCATTAAATTAATTATTACAATGTAAGAACAAATTGAAAAGATGATACAAATAAAATATCTACAACAAGCACTGGCTAACATCTAAACAACCCAAAAAGACAAAAACGGTTGAACACTGGCAAATCGAATGGAGATGATAGCTAGCAACTTGCTTTGCACAATAAGAACTGAAACTAATTACAGGTCAGGTCAGGTCAGGTCATGACCTTACATCACCAAAGGCAAAGGCAACTGTGAAATAGTAAGGAAGAAAATAATAACAGCTGTAAAATAAAGGGGTTGTATTTACCTGCTTGACCATGTTCTTGATGAGTCTGTTGGCAGCTTGGAGATCATCGGGGTTTTTGCTTTTGAGGAGCCTCGAGAGGAGCTGTATAAATGATGGGGAAATTCAATAGAATCACATGAATCACTGCTCCACAATTATAACCTGATTATAATGTGCAATGTGATTAGTTACAATGTGGACTGTTGTAACTGATGTAGCATTCCAATGTTGATATTGTACAGAGCCTCATAGAGTGTTACAGGCATTATTAACTTTCACATCTTAAAACTATGCTGAAATATTTATAAGTAAGAAAACAGAAATACAAGGAAATGGTTAGTTCTATTTTAAGAAATGAAGCAAGTTGTTAAGGAAATGTATTGAAAAATGACATGCAAGTTGAAAAGATAAGTAAATTCAAAATTCATCTCATGTCGCAAGTAACCTCGAAAATAGGATGACCAGTTCGAGCATCCCACCAATCATGTGATCAGTTTTAAAATAATAAATTTGCCTCCAAAAGATGAAAACCAAACACTCAACAAACATGTCGAGACAATATTTATGCATCAACGGCATAACATGCCAACAATGAAAAGTAGTTGTTAACGAAAATGATCATTGTTGTTAGAATTAATGTGAAAAATATTTTTTATAATGATTGAAAGAGATATTTATAATTCTCTCAAAAACCTTCGACTTTTCCTCATCCTCAAAGACAGAGTTCTTTGGAGGAGCAGGAGTTTTTGGTGGTGGTGGAGGCGGTGGTTGAGAATTTGTCATTCCTGACGACTGCCATTGATTGACAATCATTTAATCAATCGACCACTCATTTCAATTTATTCCTTTATCAGTTATCATTCCTTCCATATAATTTATTTTACGATTTAAAACTTATAATAAATTCATATTCACGCTTCAATGGTTTGGAACGCAACTCCCTCCGATTGCAATTCAATCTAATGCATAGCCATGCCAAAGTGCCTCAATATTTTCCATGAATTAAATCTCTTAGCTAAGTAACTAACAAACAACAATAGTGGGCTTAAAATAATAACAAAATAATAACATAATAATAACAAAATAATAACATAAAATTATTAAGAAAAGTAAGGAACAGTTTTCCATAAATGAGAAACATAATTTCCTTCCCAGAATGTGAAACCAATAATATTTATGTAAAACATGTTATAATATTATTTATAGACTATTATACTATTAGAATCTGTTATTATATTACCAAAGCAAAGCACATGTGTCTACATGAACAACAAGTCATACTACATAATAAACAATGCAAGATGATATACAAATGACCGACCAATCCTGAGGAGGGCAGCTGATAAATGTCTGGATCCTCCTTAACAATGCCCTGCTTCTTGAGCATCTGGTAGGCCTCCTTGATCTTTGGTTCGTCGGTGAGGATCTGCGACCAAAAGTAGAGGAGGGTTATGCACCTGTTCTTCACCCGAGCAGTCCTTTGACTTCCGAGGTACTGAAAAGAAATCGTGTTTAATGTTAGTTAACAAGTTATATTGCTTAATAAGTAAGTTGTAATAACTTATTAAATAGTAGTTAATAAGTAAGTTCCTATTAGTTAATAAGTTAGTATTGGTTTAATAAGAAAGTTACTATAAGTTTATAATTTAACAAACAAATAAAAGCTGTGGTTATGGCAGCAGTTAAAATATGAATAAAACATGTAAGTTACTTTGTTACACTTTGCCATGGATTCTTCAAGCTATTTAGATTCATGTTTGTTTCAAATTATTCACAATTATGTAACGAAGTTTCTTTAGTCATGCTGCGAGGTTTGATTTTACAAGTAAATATTGGGTTTGGTTTGGAAGATAATTTGTTCATTTTAATGATTCATTTAGTATGGATGATAATTTGCTCCTTTTAACAATTCCAACTCATGACCCTGATGGCAACTCTAATCATTCAGTCAAATAATACTAAATTAACGTCAACTTAGATTTCAGCCTCCTTAACAACAAACCAACAAAATAACAAAACAGAACAAAACAACAAACCTTTGGAGAGACAATCTTTATTATTTCATTGATGAATCTGAACTTTCCAATCTCCTGTTGAAACTTTTGACCACAATTCCTTACGCAGGCCTCCAATGTCTAATTGCAAGAAAGGAAATAATTAACCGCAATGAGATTAAAATCATATAATATAAATATAATGTAAATAGCAACTACATAAATAATAAAATAAACAACTGAATTGCCAAAATGCAGCATTTGAAACTTGTCCATGTTTAAAGAGACTTTTATATGGTATTGATGATATTTTTATGAATAAAGATACATTTTAAAACATCTCTTACATCAAATCAAAACCACTATTAAGGTCAATATTTACAATGGGAAATATATGCATATGACTGGACAACAAGCATGTATAAGATGCATGAGATGTATAAAACGTAAAGAAGAATAGTTATTTAAGTATATCAAATTTTAATCCGATAAAGGTTAAAAATAAAATGTCGGCACACGAGTGGTTATTACGCGAGCCTTGATGTGGGCACATAAAAAAAGCCTAGAAAGTGCTAACAGCACTTGAAACTAATGAGATATTTGAGGTTATGGAGTAACCACAGAACATACTTCAGAACAATGATTAGGTAGGACTACAAACTTATAGCACCTGCTGGAAAACATCCTTATTTTTAAAAGGAAAATTGTATTAAATTGATGTGTTTGGCACAAACATCAGTAATTAATTTAATGTATGACTTACATCATTATGTTATAACATTACAAATACATCCTATCTAATCAAAGAGAATTGAATGCAATCAGCATGAAAAATAAAAACAATAATTGAAACTCACTGTCAATGCAAAGAGAGCCTCCTTCTCCTGTGGAGATTGAATTTTGTGAACTAGCAATCGCACAGCTATTTGAGGTCCATCTATGTCTTTATTTATAAGATCACAAAACCCCACTATGTATTCCCAGTTTTCTTCAGCTTGTAAAGGATTTGTGGCCTTATCTGTACAATTAGTTGCAGATTATCGTTTATTACAAACAATGTTTAACAATTGAACTTAGAACTGTCAAGCATTAAATTCAATATTGATTAAAACAACATCAGCCATTTCAAAATCTTGGTTTCACCTACCTAGTGCAGCCAATAAATATAACCAGCAAATAAAGAAAAATCAGGAAAACATGAATACGCAAGGTTCATCCAATATATCAATGCCTAATAAATGCTAAATATCATTAATATCGTTAAACAATGTATGCAATAAATTTTGATTGCCATGAGCCCCTTCACAGATTACCAGAAAAATGTTAAAGTGCAAGACATAAATTTTGAAAAGATGCTCACTCAAACGAGTTTCCAAACTATCTTCAGCTCCGTCCGGCAAATAAGAAGCCATTTTTCAAAATATAAGAAAAAATCGGGAACCGACTTCAACGAGCCGACGAGCATAGAAAAGTGCAACAAAATAACCGTGTAATCGGTCATGTGCCAAATTGGCAAATGTTCTTCTCAAAATTTTCATTTTTGATTTACGGTTAAATTGAAAAAGTAAAATAAATTGTTTATTTTCTGATTACTCACTTTGATAATTTTAAAATATGTTAAAATATCAATGATTGTCACATAGTGTAACATCATAGCTGATATTGCAATAGGAGATCACATGGGATTAACTCACTTGTTTCTAGTGTTACTATGGCTTTATGTCAGAAGTTATGTTGACGATTCATTGACTCAGTCATCACCTATCTGCCATATATTGAATCATTTCAAAACAAATCATAAATGTATTTGAATACATTATTCAGGATGGTCACTTCATGTCAATTGGACATTATTCCAATTATTTTCAGGATAAGAAAAAGTGAAAATTTCAGACAGCTGCACCTCTAGTAGGGAATATGCAATTCCAAAGCAAAGTTGGTTCAACCCCAACTCTTAAGATCCAATTGGCTAATGGTTAACCTTGCAAAGACAAATATCTGCATAACTCCTACCATTTGGTTTTTTTAAATTTTTATTAAAATTGTTCTCCACCTCTTCATCAGAAGTTGAAAATTTTGTAAAAAAAAATTGTCATTTATTAAATGGCGTATGTGGAAATTTATTCTTTCGCCAGATGATTGCAACATTAACATTAATCATTAGATTCAGATGCTATAAAACACTGAAGCAAAGGTAAGACATTGGAAAACTCAGGCTGTCTTCCACCAGTGAGTTCAGTCATTGAAAAATTTACACCTGTGCACATCTGTAGAAAAATGGTGTACGCGTTGAGGGACATATTCGAGGTGACATTTTGAGATTTGGTATGGCGATGCCAAATATCAGCATCTTTTTCTATTTACTCACGACCAAAATTTCTAAAAAAAAAAACTTTTTGAACCCATCCCAGAGTTAATAACCTAACTATCCACAACGCCCTCGCTTCGCCGATTTCTCCTTTGCAAAGACACAAGAGTACACAAGTTCATGATATTTCTTTAATTCAAATACAAAATCTGATTCAGTCGAGCGATTTACTAAAAAAATTTAAAATCGAAGCTTGTTTATTCCTGTCCAAGTCTAGCTCTCTAGCCCTCCAAATTTTGTCTTGAAGTCTAGATATAATTGCTATCATTTCATTGGTCAAAGAGGTTGAACATGCATATTTAATTAGCCGTGACGTCATCTCCCAGGCTTCCTGATGGGAAATGACTTGCCCTTTAAATCCTTCATCACAATCGAGCTCAAAGTCGCTTTTCTCACGAGTTTCGTCACGAGAGTTTCTAATGCTCTCATCCGAACTAAAAGATTCTTTAAGTTCTATTTCTGGAGGCAGAACAATGCTAAACTCATTTTCCGGTATAATCTCCTCTTCTTTCTCCACCTTGCATGGAACCAGAGGGCTTTGGCAATCGGCTTCAGTTATTTGAGTAACATCATTCCTCTTCTCTTTCACAGCGGAGAACCGAATGTTGTTTCTTTTGTTAAATGATTCAAGCCATCCGCTACTTGCCGTGAAGTTGTTGTGGCCCAAATCTCTAGCAATGGTCAGAGCTTTTTGTTGCATCATCGGTCCAGTCACTGGCATATTCTTGCAGCGAGTCTTACTGAACCATTCAAGAACTTTTTTATTAACGTCATCGTATCGGCATTTCATCGTCGTATATCTTTTACTGTTCCTCTCTCCTTTCTCCCATTTTTTAGTTATCTCATCTTTTCTGGCGATAATGTTAGTTATTTGATGTCTACTCACTTTGAAATCCTTGGTGAGTTTTTTAATTGAATCACCTCTAGCATAATTTGCAAGCACTTCTATTTTTCTTTCTAATTTCAACCAACACCTTTTCTGGGAACTAGAATCCATCGGGTAACAGTATCAAAAACACCACAAGCACTGAAATGGCAAAAAGTTCATAATATAAAAACTATTTCCTCGAGCCTGACATGCATAAATTTAGTTGCAAAGGGAACGAAAAGAGACTAATTACATATATTTAATATAAAAATATACTTAATATAATATTAAAATTTAAATATTAACACGGGATTACTGCTTTTAAGAACATTTAACAATATCCTTATATACAAAGTTTCTTACAAATTACAAGTCCTTATTGTCATGTCTATTCATAAGAACATAGGGCCGTCGGAGACGAAGTGAATAAATGCCGTTTTCGCATAAATATTTTTAAATGCTAAACTGTTGCATTTGGGTTACCTCAATGACTTTTTGCGCAGCACCAACCACACTGTGAAACATCACGATCGCTTCTACACTTAAATCCACACAAAACCCAGAAGATAAGCAGGGATGCCATATTAGATTTTTCCAAGGATGAAAAACCTTCGCATCATTTGAGATGACCTTTTTTGCGTCCAATGTCTGAGGGGGCAACGTGTCTGATTGCGGGTTCAATTGTGTCTTGATTCAATGCTAAGCTGAATACTTGTGAGACTTGCTGGACATCTTAAATATTGAATGTTCGAATGCCTTTAAGAAGTGAATGTTGAATGAAGGCAGACACATCAAAGTCATCACGTGATCATTTATTGTTTCAGATTCGGAATTATGGAATTATGCAATGGTCCATCTTCCAAAAAGAAATTCCTCTATAGACTTTACACATTATTTAACAAATTACCACAAAATCATACAAATTTGAGATGTTCTTTCACTTCTTTGTTTTTCGAACAGCAACAACACTTGTTGAAGGTCTGAGATCTAAAGTTTAAAGAAGGAGTTTATTAATAGAAAGGCACAAATAAACATTCCTTTTATTCATAACAATTGTTATAATGATATAATTAACAGAAATGTGATCATTTGAATTTAATGAAAGTATAATCAATGTACAAAATAAACATGTATTCATGCAGATGAATTCGTACTCAGTCTCATTTAATGATGATTTTTTGGTCAAGCTGTATTATCTCATTGGATGATCACAATTTTAACTGATAACCTAATACTTGTTACTTTCATGGTATTGTTTAAGTAAAATAATTAGGAAGGGACATAAAATTATCTTACTCTGATCAACATGCTTTGATTTCAAAATAGAAAGACGATTTGCAATACAACTTGTTCCAGTGCCTTTTTCATTCTTGTTGCTCCTTTCAATGGTAGTTGAATATTAAATGAATAACCATGCACTGACATTCATACAAGAACAACCTTTCACAAGCACTGGAGACACTGTTGGTCGTTTTGTCCAAAAAATTAATAATGTGGCACTTTTGCTTTGAACCCGCAACATCTCTGCTTTTACTGAGGATGCCATTATAAACGAGGAGGTCATCCACCAACACCTGTTTGAGGGGATGGAGGTGACAAATTAAACAAATAAATCATTTAATTAAACAGGTGCAATTACAGTGTAATGACCAAACAAAGTTGCTTAGAGATGTTTTGTTAAAACAAGCATTTAGAAGGGATTGTTTCACTCGTGGAGTATCTAATACGTACATTGATAATAAAAATAATGAATATAAATCTAATGAATTTAAATCTAACAAAATGGAAACGTGTGCCTACAACACTACATTAAACAAAGCTTTTTGCAATGTTGATCTGTTGTTAGCATAAAAAGCAGATGATTAATTTTGAAAAATTAGAAAAACGAATCATGAATGCGTTTAACTTGAGCACAAACAAGTCAAGTGGTTGTGTCTCAGTTAATATTTATGTATTAAGAATAAGAATGGTTTTAACATTATTTCTCTAACAGTTTCTCACTATTGAAATCCGTTCTTAAAAATACATTCTCTCCAATTGTTGAGTTTTACATTTCCTCACCACTTTATCATTCATTTTATTATCAATAGCATTCAATTTGTATGGCACAGTTAACGGCTATAAAATATTGATATTATATTAATTACTGGGATAATAGTCACAATGTAAATTTACGATTACTATTCTGCTATTTTATTCTAAATATCATTTTAAAATAATTACTAAACTCATCAAACTTGATGAAATCGTTTCGTCTGACGATTAAAAACAAGAAATAAACTTTTAATACAGGTTTAAATTAAAACATTTGTTATTATTATTTTCATCCAACAATATACAGTCACATTATAACTGAACGCATTAATTAAAACTTACATTACATTAATACAGATTAAGACCCTCTGTAATCGCAAAAAGCAGTTTTTCTTCAAGAACTTTTTTAGTGCTGTACTCACCTATGCACAAACAGTTGGAGCAAGTCCTAGCTCCAGGCAGATAATCGTCAGGTTTTCCATTACGCCATTGACGACTTACATTGAGTTTTGGTTCCAGAGCAGCCAGACCCCCAAATGGCAATCTTGGTGTGCCTGTGATGAATTGTAGAAAGCTTCTTTGATCGCTCGCAGATAGTGAAGAGAGAACTTCGAATAGATATTGAACTACTGGTGCCTCTGGGTCGAAAGATCCATGAATATCGATGTTATTTCTCAGATATTCCACAGTCCATTGTTCTTTAATCAGACCGCAAAACATTTGATCGTATTCGTGAGGATATAAAAGTTCCCTGAAATAATTGATGTTCCTGTCACAATGATTGATAAAAAAAGAAAATCCACTACTAATTTCTTTTATACTGTTCTGGGGGTTTTTGTACAACACCCACCAGGTGAGCAACTTCAGGTATTTTTCCAGGTTGTCAATGCTTAATAAAACTTCGCTTCCACCCTCTTCCATCTCGACGTCTGGATAACCTGGGAGGGTGAAGTTCACGCAGAGATCTTCAAAAGAACATCCATCGCATTCTATTTTGGACATGGCCTGCATTTTTTCTTCAACCGAAAGTGTTTTATTGCTCTCGATACTCCATTTTTCTCTCAAGGCATCCACGAGACTTTCGAGAAATCTATAAATGTACGGCATCACGTACTTGAAATCGGCGAGCGAGAGTTGCTGAGCATCAAGATTACTCCTGAACAAACATTTATAGAATGCATTGCTAAAATTGATATCTATCCTGTGGTCGTCTATAATAGATCTGGCCATTACCATTCCTATGGCGAATAGGCAGTCCTTTGCCATCGGGTTACGCGATGGTTTTGGCGATGGGAACAATCCAAGCGGTGAATTAACATATAAAACACCATTGGGACCTTTTCTCGGCTCTCCATGCCACAGGTCGTATGCATAATTCTGGCAATCTTTTGAGAATTTCGAATAGAACTCTTTAGACGGCCCGTGAGTGGTACTGCCAATATTATAACTAAACACCCAGTTATACTCCTTCAGGTAGTGTAATTTGCTAACTACGCTGTTGAGAGTATATTCCTGTTTAATATATTCGAGTCCTTTATATCGATTTAACTTGCCTTTGACAAGCTTAAATAAAAAGACGCGATTTTCTAAAGACAGCAAGAAAGGATAAGATTCTGTAAGTCGTTTAATGAAATCAGGCACCAGGAATAATCGATAAATTCTCTTGTTTTTTATGTTATTCACGGCCTCTTCTAAAACACCGCTGATATAACAACTCTTATCGATAAGTCTATCTGTAGACAGATATCCAAACAAGATTGCCCAGTTCTCATTAACCTCGTAAAAGATTGACAGCAGTCTCAGAGCTCGGAGCAGTGGATTAGAAAACAGCTGCTTTTTCGACTTTGACGGTCCAAGTACTCTGTCGAACGATGAAGACTTGTTCAGACCCAGCCTAATGTCCATAGGGCTTTTGGGGACGTGTAGGCAGTCATCTAAGCCAAGAAGATCAGGATGAATAGTGATTAAGTCATTATTGACAAAGATTGCATCTACAGTGCTTACGACAAAAGTAACTAGAGCCCTGAATTTTTTGGCCCCTTCTGAACTTACGTTCAGTTTATCCTTGTAACTTGAGGAATCGGGCAGATTTAAAGTAATCTGTAAATAACTTTTGAGTCGACAGTAGTTGTCTTCCAAAGCTCCTTCATTATCCAATAGTATGTTTCTCACTATCAAGTCAATTTCCTCAATTTGACTCGATAGGTATTTATCGTCGCATTGGTACTTTGACAGAGTTTGTTCGTTCAGCCATTGTGGAATCATGTTAGAATAAGCGCACCATATCCATTGGAATTGTCCTTTTGACATTAACGCTTTGACAATTTGGCGCATTGATTTCAGCAGCTGAATAACGTCCGTCTTTTCGAAAACCTCGCAGTATTTTCCAAGTTCGATGAGGATTGCGAAACCTATTAAAATTTTATCATCGCTTATTGGGGTACTAGTCATCAATTTTCTTAAGAAGTTCAGAAGATTATCTATTGGTATGAGATCTTCCAGACATTTTTTATCAATTGCAAAGCATATCATCTTTAGTAGGAAAACTTGATTTTCAATCGGACACATCGGCAGCTGACAAAATGAGTACAGAGTTGTAAAGGTATCTATCACCAGTTTAGTAGCATTAGCGTTAATCGAGCCTTGTGACAAAATTTTTCCGGAAATCTTGTTTATGTCCTCAGTCCAATATCTGTATTTAGTGGCTGGAAGGAACAAAGCAATGACATGGCAAGTCATTACGCGTTCATCAGTTTCAGTCGTGGCAATAATGTTTTGTTGACTTTCAATCTCTTTTTCCATAATTTTGGCTAGAAAGTATCCGATTCCCAACTTTATGAAAGACGTTATCAGAGAATCGTGTTCATAGATGACGTAAATCAGGTTCCTTACGCTCAATAATAACTGAGGCTCAATCACCAACTTTTCCCACTTGAGAGTAGAAAGTATTAAGAGGAGTAAATTATGAGAAATCAGTTCATTAGCGTTATCCCTCAAAATACTTTCGACAGATTCTAACACAGCCACCAACAATTTCTCTTCTACCGAATCTACAAGGCATTCTACAGTAAATACCTCATGACAAGTATTCAATTTGTTCAGAAACTTTAGCGTGATATTGGTCAAATGTAGCCTTAATTCTGTGGGCATTTTTGATTGTTTGAGGTTAAATTGGCTTGCGTATATTCTTAGAATGATTGTTGAATATAGCTCGTATGTTGAATAATTGTCGAGGCTATAAATGTACTATGTATATATGTGTTTTGTAGATGCTACTAGATTTAATTGAGAAATAAATTTCATCGTGCTTGGTCGAGCATATAAATGACAAAAAAAGACTCCAAATATTTTATTAAAACTCTTTTTAACATTTTATTAAACTAATTTAGAATTAGGAAAAATAATTAATATTTGTAATTTCTATAATTTCGATAATTTCTTTAAACTAATTAATAAAAATCATTAAAATAAAATATAAATGTTATACATATATTCACAAATATATGTGAGAATGTATTTTTTAATATATTAAAACACATTATGAATGTATGTGAACTTTGTCGGTTTCAAATTTGTTTGACGAAGTTGCTGATGGTAGCGCCTCGGGCCAATACAAATTTAATTTTAACTCTTTTATGACAGCAATATATGCGCGTCCACCCTTTCTATAAAATATTTATCAACTTTCCCACTTTATTTCTAAGCACGTTAATAAGAATGTTTGTATAGTAGTCTGGCTATTGAATCGTGTTTGTGTTTCATTTATGTTTTAACATTTCTATTGGACGAATTGTCCGGTTTTTTTTTGGATCCGAATTGTGCTGCAAAAAATTGTCGTGCGACGAATACCAACTTTCCAATAATTGTTTGTATTATAAAAGTACTCATTGTAAAATAATAATCTATATAACATATATATATATATATATATATATATATATATATTTCGCTAAGGTACGTCGTAAGTCGTGGATATTTACAATTTTATTTTTGTTTTTAATTAGTTTTAATTTATAATGGCGGCAACTTTATTACCACGTGGAAGAATTGCACACTCGATATTTACAATTCTGCTTATCTTGCCACATCTCATGTGCATGCCTTCCATGCATGACGGATAGACTTCTCAAAAAAGTTCCGAACTCTTTTGGTAGTAAAATGTGGATTATTTGGGGTTGATTTTTGTCAAGTTTTATATGTTATGTTAAAAGGTTCAAGATCTCTGACTGTTGACTGATATTTGAAGAGACATCATATTTTGTCAGAACTAAATGTTATGAAACTCATTCAAAACATGCGAGCTCTTGACACAGAGAAAGAATTTGCAGGCTGGTTTTTAAAGGTAGGGAATGGCAATCACATTGCCTCGACGATATTATCCAGAAGCGCAAGATCCAGTTGATCAGCTGTATGTGGATACATTTTTCATGATGCCTGCTTTCCTCAAACTCACAATAATTGGACCCTCATCTGCCATTCTTATAGACAATATTTGATGATATTTCGGACCACCTCCCTTTCTACATTAATATTAAACTTCATGAGATTATTAAAAAAGTGGAGCCCCAAATCTGCGCAGAAAACAAGCTAATTGAAATTTAAAGAATGTTTGACTGGAGAGGATTGGTCTGATGTGACCAGAGAGTGTGAATCCCAGCATATATATCACCCTACCAACTTTTTCTGTCAAAATAATAATATCTATATAATCATTGTTTTCCTTTGGCAAATGTCGGTTCTCAATCCAGAATTAAAAAAACAGGAATGGATGACCCGGGGTCATTGACCCCTGACCTCCTAAAAATATTTCAGAGTAAAAAGTCAGCTGTACAAGACATATTTAAAGAATCCAACTCCAGAAAATAAAATTAAATTCACAAATTACAGAAACAGATTCAAAACTATCAAGCAAGCTGTAATTCATCAACATTTCTCATCAAGATTCCAGAGATAACAGGGTAATCCAAAAGGTATTTAGAACAGCATAAAAAGCGTTTTGTCTAGAGGGAGCAAATCAGTTGAAGTTCCTGACATATTTTATTGGAACAACCAAACTCTCCAATTGCAATAGTCAAAAAATTCAACAAACATTTTTCAGACCTTGCACAAAACTTGGCAAAGAAAATCATCCCTCCATCCAAACCCTTCCATGAATTCCTTACCACTTTATCAATCATTTTATTGTCCCTGGTTTTTTGTCACAGCACTGCACTGGTTAATCTATATCTTTCATTGCCACGTGTTCGATGATTTTATCGTGTTTTCTTCGTTTTTCCATGTTCCTTATGTCATCAATTTTCTCATGTTGTGGGCAATTGAATGGTTGCAATCTCAATCTCAGTTTATCATTTTTGTAAATACCCTTTCATAGGTGTCACCGTAATTTTGTCACTTTGTGACAGTTTATCCCCTAGATGAGAATTAAATTCCCTTGAGATATACCCTGAATTTGTGATATTTTGTAGGATTTGTGGATTTTAGTTTATAGTTTTGAATAAGCAAATTCAGTTCATTAAAAAAATCTACTCACAACTAATTCTCTAACACCTCTTCCAGGTGTTTTGCTGTAATTCCAGATTTTAATCTTTGACACTGTCACAGGGCTGTCAAATTTGATGTAGAGCTTATTTACCTGAAGGATAAATTTACATTTTGATTATAAAAGTCATTAATGGAGCAAGATTAAAAGTTGGACATTTTTAAACATTAACAATGCTGCCAATTGAAGTGCCATTCAACTAAAATGATAGCACAACTTATTATTAATACATGAGCTCAATTGATTCACATTGTTTGGGAGAATTGGAGCCAACCACGAGTGGTGACCATTGGACGTGTTGTTGATTCCATCAACAAGTTTATCTGGAGTTCTGATGTCATTTGCTTCCTTGTTGAGACAGTTGACACTTTCTGGGTGAGCTGCAACATCTGATTGGTTGAAAGAATTTAAAAATAAAGTTCAATTTGAATCAAGCTCATGAGGCAGAATTCAGTGAAAATTAATTTGATGTATTTATTGGTTTTTAACTTTGATGATTATAAATTAAATCGTGTTACATTAAAATTGTTATTACATGGAACATTATTTAATTATTGCAATTATTCATAATTAATAATATTTCAATACATATTTACAATATTTTTACATTTAACATTTTTACATGAAAGAACATTAGAGGGACAATGTCAAAGTCAACAGCAATAACTTTTAGCTGAAAGTTTCAAGACTTCTCCATTGGCGTCATAAAACTCGATGCCATTGAG
This sequence comes from Whitmania pigra, assembly GCA_021613335.1. NCBI lineage: Eukaryota > Metazoa > Annelida > Clitellata > Hirudinida > Haemopidae > Whitmania > Whitmania pigra. The sequence goes on from JAJTWR010000263.1 coordinate 3,025,702, forward strand.
ACCGATGTAATATCGATCACTCCAAGTGTTTAACAAACGAAACTGGTAAATGACTGACCACCAGCTAAGGATTGGAAGCTTATTGAGTGGATGTTATGTATAAATACAATGTTGTGTATAAATACAATGTTGTGTATAAATACAATGTTGTGTATAAATGCAATGTTGTGTATAAATGCAATGTTGTGTATAAATGCAATGTTGTGTATAAATGCAATGTTATGTATAAATACAATGTTGTGTATAAATGCAATGTTATGTATAAATACAATGTTATGTATAAATGCCATGTTATGTATAAATACAATGTTATGTAATAATAATAATAATAATAGTTTATTTGTATGGCGCCTTAGGCATAGCGTCAGAGGCGCCTTGGGTCTTCGAGGAATTTTTTGAAGAGATAGGTCTTCAGCTGGCGCTTGAAGAGCTCGAGTGTGGGCTGAGACCGGATGATGGGGGGCAGGCTGTTCCAGACGGCGGGCGAGGCACGAGAGAAGCCTCGGTTAACTATGGATGATTTGTGAACCGGTTGGTGAAGATGAACTATAGAAGATGAGCGGAGGTGATCGGGGATGTGACGGTGGCGAATGAGATGATGGAGATAAGGGGGGTTGGATGTGGTTAATGTTCGATAAGTGAGCAGAGATATTTTGTAGATGATGCGAAGATGGATGGGTAGCCAGTGTAGTTGTGTCAGGGCCTCGGAGCTGTTGAGATAGGGATTAAGAAGAACAAGTTTGGCTAACTTGTTTTGAATGCGCTGAAAGGAGAGGGTAAGAGAGGCTGGAGCGCCATACAGGAGGGAGTTGCAGTAGTCAAGGCGGGAGAGGACCAGGCTGCGTGCGAGAGCAGCAGTCATGTCGACCGAGAGGAGTGGGCGGATGTGTCGTATAGCCCAGATGAGGTGATTGCAAGATTTTGCTATGGAGGAGGCATGTTGTTTAAAGCTGAGATGGGAATCAAAAGTAACGCCGAGAAGTTTTAGGGTAGGAGAAGAAGGGAGAAGGGTGCCACCGATAGTTATTGAAGATGGAGGGGATAGGTTTCTCAGTTGAAGAGGAGTGCCGATAAACATTATTTTGGACTTTTGAGGGTTGAGTTGAAGGAAATTTACGAGGTGCCAGTCGTTAATGGCGTCTGTGCACCTTCGCAGATTGTCTAATTGAGCAGGTATAAATGCAATGTTATGTATAAATACAATGTTATAAAATTGTATAAATACAGTACATGTTATTATTCATGTTTCATGATAGAGAAGGATACATCCACAGGGCATGTGAGTTCTTTCGTAGTCAATGCCCAGTGTTTCATCTTCTGGACTACAACTATTTAATTAACTTTATTAAAATAAAAAAATCAATATGAGGATCCTAATTCCCACTGGTTGTAGCACTTATAACGAGCAATTATTATACATTACCAAATAAAGTTTATAATAATTGTCAATAAGACTTAATCAATTATGTTACACTTACCAAATAATTATTATAAGGTTATAACAATTGGTAATAAGACTTATTATGCATTACCAGTTTGATCTGTCAGAAAGTTCTCTTGGTACTTCTAGAATGCTTTGGCAAATCAAAGGTTTCTTTTCCATTCTGCTATTGGTCTGTGAAAGTTCAGCCAAAACAATTTCTTGAACAAAATCAAAATGCACATTGCCAGGGGCTTTTCTGATGAGTTGTCCTTGTTTGTCATGAGGTAATGCTCTGCCATCAATTAATATTTGGAATCTCTTCACCTGCAAATAAATAGAAAAATAAAAATTTTTTAAAATAAAATTACAATAAATAAATAAAAATTAGAAATAAAAAGAACCAAATATACATCTTAACTTTATTAAATTTCTTCTAAAGAAAACAAAAATAACAATAATTCTACAACCCCCTTGTAAGTATCTTCTGGTGATTTGTTGTAATTCCAAACCCTGAGCACAGCAATTCTCTCAGGTTTTCCAAAATTGATTTTGAGAAAATGTTTCTCTTGAGGGGCAAATGGAGCAATCCACATGTGTTTGTCATCACATGTTACGTTCACTCCATCTATGAGTCTGGAAGAGTTACGAGTTGCAGCATTTACAACATCATGTACTTGTAATAATGTAACCCACTCATATTACTCTACCCATACTCCAATGGTTGAATTATTGACAGTAATGGCCGCACCCATAATGTATCGTGTTTGCAAGCTGCCATGCACCCCCAGGGAGTGACCTTAGGTAGGGGTATGTAAATGGCCGTGCAAAACTGATTCAAATACATAAAGCAATCAAAAGATCAGCTAGATACATAGATCCCAGTAACATTTTACAACATAACATCAAATATTTTATTAAATTTGGAAATGGAATATCTTATTTTTTAATCTTATAGTATTTTTCAGAATACCATTCAAGTAAATTAATAATGTTATGAATTTAACAAATATCATCTTGCTAATTATGTCACTGCATTATAAACATTTGTGCAAGTACCTCTCCATCGTCTCCGAATTGTTTTCGCGACCCTCTGCGACCTTCAAGTTGGAAGTTTCCAGCATCTGAGGAGTGAGAGGAACTGGACTTCCATTGGCCGACACAACCTCCAATCCATTGAGACCAATGAAATGCTGATCACCCCATGTTGATGTGAAATTCAAAGTCAAACCTAATAACAATTAATTGGAATAATATAATTAATTAGAATTTTGAGTCAACTAGTCATAACTAAAGTCAACTCTTTAATCATGTTGATAGCTGATATGATCCTACATAATTTATTATAATTTTTATTTTTCAAAAGTATAGGAAACTTGTTACCAACTTGTTGAGACAACAAAGTTGTGTTCTGAGGCAATAGATGTTGTTGTTTCAACCATGTCAGATGGATTCAAGATGGTGGATTTGGCTTTATTCCTTTTATTTCCAGTGGCCCTTGTGGAAGGTCGCACTGACTGAATTTATTGAAAACAAAACAAGTTGTTACTTAGCAGTGCTAAGTTAGCACGCAACTTAACAGGACATGATAACAAATGCATTCAAATAACTCAATTTGAAATAGATCAAATAATTCCATCCTGATTCTTCAGCATTCATTGGTCAATGTCATTAGTAAAATACCAATTAATAAACAAGACAAAATAATAACAATAATAATATTATGTTCACTTATAAAGTACCATAAATGTGAGCATCAAGGGTTCATAAAAAATAATTAAATTCTGACAACAAGCAGTTAGTGTGACATTAGTGACTTAAGCATATGATGTAAGCAATACCATTAATATTATTACAATTTAAAAATTACAATTTAAAAATTATAATTTTAAAAAATATTATTTCAATCACTCACTCCAGAATCTCCACCAGCACGAGTTTCAATTTCTTCTACTTCGTCAGCTGTTGATGGCCTATCCTTTGCACTGAAGGAGAGAATGTCATTGTTGTCATAGTAACCATCGAAATCACTACCATCACTTCCACTCTGTGAAATCATCATCGATGACATCATTTCCTCAACTACTTTCTCAAAGGTCGTGTCAAATTTTGACACAAGGTCAAGAATGGTTTCATCTGTTGTGAATAAGATGGTCTGGAAATAGTTGCCACAAACATTAATTATTATTAATTAATAGTAATAATAAATTGTGAATGTGATACTGAATTATTTAATAATAAGTAATCAATAGAATATTAAGACTCTATTAAGATCTATTAATTAAACTAAATTACTCTACTCAATGGCTGTCCATTTATTTGACATGATGCTTGAGTAAAACATTGAACTAGTTATTATTAAATTAATTAGATATGTTGTCATTTATTAACGTTATTACATTGTTTCAGTTATAACACATCACTCACATAATGAAATATATGACATATAATTTCATTCCTATAAGATATCAACACTGAATGAGAGAAATAGAATGCCAATTGTAATGAATTGAATGAAGAAATAGGAATAAAAAGTTAATAAATGCATTTAAATAATAATAATAATAATAACGCTAATAATACTAATGATACTAATGCTGATGATGGTGATGGTGGTGATGATGATGATGACGACGACTACAGCAGCAGCAGCAGCAGCAGCAGCAACAGCAGCAACAACAACAACACAACAACAACAACAACAACAACAACAACAACAACAACAACAACAACAATAATAATAATAATAAGAACTGACTTCACCACAAGATTCCAGACCTCCATCAACACATCCAGTTGACCTGGCAATCTCTCCAATGAAAATTGTTTTTCCATCCAACAGCATCTCAACATCTCTCGCTCCCCGCGACGAGTGAACTCTTGATTTGTTGTAATTCTGAAATGGAATGTACTTGGTCTGATTTTACTACCAATAACGCACTAATTAATACACTTAATTCTAGTTTTTCTGACAATAACAAATCTACTGTAAAATATGCAGTGCTAGAAATATTGTTACGACATACCCACTTTTTATGGATAATTTCCTTACAAATTAACATACCTTGCTGAAATTTTCAGCAATTATATAAAACACCATTTGTAAACATCGTGCAAAATTTCCTTTCATGTGGGTTAACGGTTCCCGTAAATTATGCAAATGAACCATTTTTGGCCTGGAAATATTATTACGACAGTTTCCGTTTTGGGTTCCTTTCATCAATTTCAAGGGCTTATTGGAAAGATCAATCATTAAATTGTCATTAAAAGGCTATATAAAGGAGTGTGAAATTCAAAACTTCCTTTTACATTCATTTCATCATGGGGAAGAAAGCAGGTTTGACATGGAGAAATAGGACAAGTTAAGGCCTTTTGGAAGGCAAACTATTCAATAAGAAAGATTGCAAATGAGTTGAATAGGTCAAGAGCTGTCATCAAATGTTTTTTAGATGATCCAGACTCATATGGGAAAAAGTACAAGGGCAGAAGACCGAAAAAACTCTCGAATCAGAGACGGATTCAGAGACGTCTCATCAGGGAGGCTTCACAAGGGGAATATTCGTGTAAACAGCTAAAAGATAAGCTGGACTTGGATGTCCATGTTAGGACAGTCTGTAATTATCTTAATTCAAGTGAACAGCCAAAATACGAAATGCGAAAGCGAGCTCCAGCGTTGAAAGTCCATCACAAGAAAAAACGCCTCCTCTGGGCAAAAGAGATGGTCAGCTACAACGAAAAATGGGAACGCGTAATTTTCACAGATGAAAAAAAATTCAACCTTGATGGTCCAGATGGCTATAAATACTACTGGCATGATCTTAGAAAAGAAAGAGATGTTTTTTAGCAGAAAACACGGAGGAGGCTCTGTGATGGTCTGGGGAGGAATTTCAGCATTTGGGAGGACGGAACTTGTGCTTTTGAAAGGGAGGCAGGACTCTCAGAAGTACATAAAAATGCTCAAGTATCATCTCCTTCCCTTTGCTGAAGCAAAACAACATGAATTTCAGCAAGATAATGCTTCTGTTCATGTTTCCAAGGCAACAAGAGCATTTTTCCAGGAGTCCAACATGCAAGTAATGGACTGGCCCGCGTGTTCCCCCGACTTGAATCCGATTGAAAATGTCTGGGGCCTTCTTTCAAGATCCGTTTATGGCAAGGGACAGCAATATAACACAGAAAATGAATTGAAAGCAGCGATTTGGAGCGCCTGGAGAAATTTGGATGAAAAAGTCATCAAAACACTTATTTTCTCCATGAAAAATAGGTGTATAAATGTTATTTCTAAGAAAGGAGGAATGACATCTTATTGAGACATTATTTCATTTAGTTTTAAATAAAAATTTTTGAAATACTGAAATTCAGTAAAAGGGTTCTGAGTTTTTATGAAACCTGTCGTAACAATATTACTATGCAAAAAAAATGGATTTTTGACGGATTTGCGCTTAATTCTTGATCAAAGTGAAAAAAAATATACGAGTTATATTCTTTAAGGATATTATACAGTTCTTGTAAATTTGAGCTTCGTACGATAATTTAAACTTGAGTTATTACGAAAAATGGGGACTGTCGTAACATTTTTTCTAGCACTGTAAAATATAAAATACTCACCCAAATCCTAATCATGGAGATGCAGCTCTTCTCCTCAAACGTGAGGCAAACAAAATGGTTCTTCCGAGGAGTGAAAGGTGCCAGCCACATGTGAGTGTCGTCCTGTGTCACGTTAACACCGTCTATCAAGTTGCTAACCACCCTCGGATCACTGGAATATTCAGGAAGTACATTGATGTCTGAAGGATTAGCTGTGATCTGAGAAATAAGAGTTTACAATTCATAAACGCAAATAAAAATTAAATATGCAGTGACATAAGTTAGTTCTTGATAACCCAAATTATTTGTGCAATAGAAATCAATAATAATAATAATAATAATAATAATAATAATAATAAATAATAATAATAATAATAATAATAATAATAATAATAATAATAATAATAATAATAATAATAATAATAATAATAATAATAATAATAATAATAATAATAATAATAATAATAATAATAATAATAATAATAATAATAATAATAATAATAATAATAATAATAATAAAGATAATAATATTAATAATCAGCATCATCATCCTCTTCTTCATCATCATCGTCGTCGTCGTCATTGTCATCATCATCATTACGACTGAAGATACTGCAGGAAATTTAAAAATGGATGTCCACCTTGCTGATCTTGGCAGGTTGTCCAGTTACAGTGAAAACTTCAATTCCAGTTAATCCCACGTAATGAATGTCACCCCATGTTGACTTGATGTTCACATTCAGAACCTTTCCACTTGGAAGTTCTGGTATGACGAATGAAGTCCTGTATGCATCCCTTTCGTAGAAATAATTGTTGTGTGTTGCTTGAGATTGTGAGATTAGTCTTAACTTAATTTAAGATAGCTCATTTGAGTTTAAAGTTACCACCATGGCCAAGCTTACAACTGTTTACCTTTCATTGTACTCCTCCACATCTTCTTCCTCCTCAAACAATCCTTCCACTGATGACTTCCTCCCACTTTTTCTGGCTGACATGAGAAACTCAGCTAAAACCTCCTCTGCAAGCAGATACATTCAGTCAAAAATAGAATCATTTCTTTTATTAGCCAACAATTTGATCATTAAAGTGAAACATTTCTTTTATCTGCAAACCATCTTAACAGTATCATTGCTTGCAAAAATACACCATTTGCCATTGCAATATAAGAAATTATCTCAATGATACAATTTATTAGCATTAGTGCAACATCACTAAAGATAATAATTAGTTGATGTCGTAGCAACATTGCAAGATGAAACAGTGAAATATATGCAATTGTCTTCCAACTCAACCTTCCAAATCAATGGACAGCCTTCCTTTTTGTGACCTGTTGAACTGCCTCAGTGAAGACCAAGTTTTCTCGAGGCTTGCGTTGTTCTCCTCACTTTTCCTGCTTGTGGAACTATCCATGGAGTTTAACACGTCGGCGTTGTTGGGAACGAATTGAGGAGTGAAACTACAAGCATTAACACAATTGATACTTAATAACTGCAATAATTATTCATGTCTATGATTTTATCCTTATGTGAAAAGTTTTTCACTTGATCATGTCTGAGCACCTGATTGGTGGAGATTTTGAGGTGGCAGGTAAAGTTTTTATTTTCTTTATTGTTACTGAAAATAAATTGAATTTATAAGAAATAATTAAATAATTATATTTCTTAAATTACTGCAAAAGATTTTCCATGTTGTATCAAGGGTTTGTTGTGAGTTTATAAAGCTGATCAATCAGAATACCAAGTTAAGTTCAAAAATATAATCATTTTAAGTGGAATATAGAAGTTGTGCAAGAAGAAGCAATTAGAAGCTAGTTTTCAACAAAAATTAGTCTTTTAAATAATAATAGGAATAATAATGATTATTCACCAGACATTGGAATCTTCTGCCTATAGTCATAAATCATACTCCCGGTGGCCTTTTCCAAGAGCACACCTTCTTTAAACAACTTTCCATCCAGGTAGATGTTCATTGTTTTAACACATTTGCTTAGGTCCTGGAAAGAAAATTTCAGTCATGTTTGATGATGATGATCAAGATCAATATACATAATCTATTATGTATCTATACATAGTCTATTATTAAATTATTTTCCAAATAATTAAAAAATTAAACATCAGCTCACAATCACATTCTTGTTGTAGTTGCAAACTACCAGATATTCTATGGTAATGTTGCCATTCTGCTCATCAACATCGTCATCGTCATCATAATCATCACCATCACCGGCAATGAATCCATCTGGTTTGGCAAATGAATCAGCCTTTGAAAGGTCGATTAATATTTTTATGGGTTTCTTGGGCTGCCATTGTGAACTCCACATCAGACTTTCTCTGGTTGTCTGAAACAATGAGATTACTATTTATGGGATCACAAATACTATATTTGTAATATTTTACAAGAATGTTAGAAAAGGCTTTGGTGCAACTCCATTAATATCAAATCTTAGCCATTCACAAGAGTTTCTATGACTAACCCTTAAATTATAGATTTTCTTAAAAATAGTGCAGTCATATCAACTTCTTAATTATAAATCTCCAAACTCTGATTTACAATCTGAATTGCTTGCAAATCCATTTCCCGCAGAACCTCTCCTAACAAATCTCTCATATTTAGCAGCGAGAAAACTCTCCTTAAATGAGTATTATTTGTCCTTGCCGCATTGGCAACAGTTGTGTTTTGTCAGTGATTTTATAAACTAATTTCTTAACCCAACTCCCAACTTCTCAAAGTTTCTGCTTCACACTCGTGCAAACATTTTCCTTGTCCAATCTGTTAACTGGGTAGTTTTCAACTTTTTGACCCAAAATGGTTTTTTATTTCAATTAATATTAAATAATATATCAATTAACATTTAATTGACATACTTTGAACTTGCCATTGAAGAGATTATAGACGTTCCATTTTTCCTCCAGAGCTCCTTCAACTTGCACACATTTGTATTGATTGAATTTCAACCTTTTACCATTCTTCTGGAGCAGTTGAATCTCTGTTAATCCAACTCTACTTGGGTGACCCCAATTTGAGGTTATTTCCAAGCAAATATTTGACACATGATTGGGAATTTCCATATTCATGGAGGGCGGAGTCAACTTCTCATTGACCAATGGGGCTTCGAATATGTCCTCCGACCTCACAAATTCTTTAAGTTGTGCAACAAAGTCGTTTTGATTGTTTACAGATTGTTGTGAGGTCGTTAAAGGTTGCTCGAAGTGCGTTTCATCTCCTCTGACATTCACATCCTGTGCCACCATGTTTGTCCCAACTGTTTTCTCATCATAAATATTTTCTGGTTCTTTCTCGAGGTCAACACAACATGTTGCGTGTTCACTTTCGGTCGGATGGTTGTTTTTATTGGACGACAAGACTCCTGATGACGCAGATGTTTGTGAATGGATCTCAACAGCCTTCAATTCTTTCAATAATCTCTCCTGAACACTGAAATCAGTCACATTAATACTTTTACTGTTGATAATAAACATTAAACTTCCATTGTTGCCTTATCAATATTTAAACTGGTTAGAATATTGAATCTGCTCACATTACATGATCATATAATCTTAATTACCTCTTCTCAAGTTTCAAAACTTTGTCTATAATGTCCTCGACATTTTCGCTCTTTTCACATTTGTCACCAACATCAACTTTCTTTGCCCACACCTTTTGTGCAGGCTTCTCTTTGTTTTGTTTGCTGCTATTCAACATTGAAATTTTTCTCTGGACAGGTTTCCTTGCCAAGCATTTTGTTTCCTTGTGCTCAACATTTGACTTTTTCATGGTTTTTGGAAGAACATGTTTCATCCTTCTCACGATGTTAGAAGAGGAAGGTGGGGGGCCTGGTGGCGGTCGAGCGATGTTCGGCGACGAGTTCGAGGAGGTCGCGAGGTTGGTTGTCTTCGGGTGGTTGTGAGAGGTCAAAGAATGACGAGGCATGAAAGTTTTGCTTGGGAATGATTTGTTTGTGCTAATCTTTTTGAGATTCGAATTGGTTTTCGAGCTGACGTTCTCCAGTGATTTCGAGATGTGTGTCGGAGGAATAAACTTTGACTCTAATGAATTATAAAAATAATTTATTGCTATTTTATGTCATTATTAACATAATATAATGCCAATTTATGTTATTATTAACATATTTTATTGCCATTTTGTGCCATTATGCCATTACATTAACAGTTTGTAAACTAAAGAGACACGTGTTAATTTTAGTTGCTTTGTGAGTTTGTGTCTGTCACATCAGAAGAATTCATTTTAATAACAATGCCTCTTGGGCAAACAAAAATGTAAAGCTTTCAATTGGTCGACAAAAAAAAACATGTTCAACTCAACTAACATAATAATTATTTATAGTGGTTAAGAAGATTGAATTCTGTTTAATAACCACTACTTATTTTAAATAGTTTAATAGTAAAAATAGTTTACTAATTTATTAACCTTCAGAGGATTTGCTCTCAGCTCTGATTTCAGTTCCAATGTCATCATCGGTCTTCAGGGTTGTCTCAATACTCTTTCGAAGAAGCTTTCAAAGTACAACAGGCAACTTGAAATCACTTTATTATTGGATATATATGGTGGATCTAATATAGCTATATAGGATAGATCTAATGTAGATTTAAATAATGTACATTTTGTTATAATAATTTATTTTATAAAATATAGATACATTGGTGTAAATAAACACCATTTTTAAAGATATGTTCGATGACATTGTGTCAATAATAGTTACATCATGCCAACTAACAACTCTATTGACATAAACCATGAGTCACATCGCAAAATAGAAAAATATCAAAAAATATCAAAAATATTTAAAAATATCAAAAAGTTTGATGGTGCATGTCGGTAGCTTTAATATACAATCGCATTCAAAATGTGATGAGCTAATTACGCTTAACGACATAACTTAATAAATAATCAATGCAAATGTGTCATAATTATCATTATCATCCCACTCACATGGACATCATTTATGTTGAGGCAAAACTCTTCTAAAGAATCATTACCAATAGAGTTTGCAACATCGTCAACATCATCATCACCATCGTCATTACTACAATCATCATTGTCATCATAATCTTTGCCTGCAATCATCTGCAAATAAGAAACATTTCAATTGAATAACAAAAAATATAAATGATTATGATAATCACAAAATATATATGAGTTCATGAATTGAATTAATGAATTGATAATGAATTGGTAATGGCAATATATCAAGTATTCTCAGTTGAAAATTTGAAACAACCTCATCAATGGAGTCGCCATCGCCAACATCATCATCATGTTGATCTCTTGCATCATCATCATCATGTTGATTTCTTGCATCATCATCATCCTCAACCTCACAAATCTCTTCTTTGATAGCATCGTCGCCATCATCATCATTAATTTTGTCATCTTGGAAATCATCATCATATCTTCCAGTGAGGAGTGCTGGGTGAATGAATTATAATGGGAACTGCATTTCATTAACATATCAGTTATTGTTATTACTATTATTCGTTAACAATTTGTTAAAGCTAACAAATGTTCAGCTAATTCGCACTAAGACGATATGCGTTTGTGACATATTTTAGATAAATGAGTCATCATGCATAAAAACATTAATATGGTGTTCAATAATGTACTTAACAGAAATACTGACAACATGTGGTTATCATCATCATTAATCTAACAATAACGAGTTGCCTGATCAGGGCAATATTTTTACAACCACGCAAACTCACCTGGGGGTTTGCACTTAATCTTGGAACCATCGTCCGCTTTCAATTCAATGGACTCCACGACCCACCTCCTCCTTTCACGAGCCGACTTTGACATCACCTCGTATCGGTCGCAATGGTCTGCCTTTGTGCACCCTTTACGCAAAAAATTAACATTTTATGATATTTTACTTGATTACAATAATCGTAGTTACAAGTGCATAGTTGAATATATTGAACCATAAGCAATAAATTTAAACTAATAAACCATTACTCTCAGTTTTGCATAATTTTGGATGTCTGGAAATTCCCAATGGCAAATTGAAGCACGGAGCAAGGTTGAGTTTTGCATTGGCACCGTTCAAATACAATATGAAACCTTTTTCTTTCCTTTCAAGCTCTGCAGCATTTTCGTCTTGCTTCATTATTTCCTTCATTTGCCTTAAAATTTGATAATTGCATTCACTCATTATCTCATATTTTGCTAAAGCTTTTGGCAAGTCATCTACTTTAGAAAAGTTAATATGAAAAATGAAAATTTCAACTTTAAAAATAACTTGCTTTTACCTGTTTCTTTCTTGAACCTGAGCTAAATATCCCTCATGATTAATAAAAGCATCAAATCCGCCCTTAGAAATTACATTTGTTTGTTTAATCAAATTTCATTTAATACGTATAGCTAATCAATACCTCATCCAATCGGGCATTGTTGTCAATGAGAGCATGTTTGAATTCCATTGATTTGTTTTGGCAACCTGCAATGTTAACGTTAACATACGTGTATATTTCTAAGTTTGGTTTGAGGTTTGAGGAAGCAGTTGTTATAGATAATATTAATAATTAAAATGCAACCTAGTGAAATTACTGGTTAAAGTTCTTTTCAGCGAATTCTTTAATATTTTGATTTAAAAATCGATAAACAAAGCCTCAAGTTGTTATCAATAGCAACCACTACATCCGGTGTCTAAGTAAAGGTGGAAGAACAAGGTATTTAAATTAATTTCACTCAATTTACATATCAAAACATTTGTTGAATATTTGTCATTGTACACACATTGCATTTTTAATTTTATTTTATTAATTAAATAAATATTTAATTTAATTAAATATATGTGAAGAACTCTACCGAATCCGAAAGCATTTTGTGGAAGTCCTGCATTATAGGACACAAACATTCTATTGTGGTAGCACAAACTGTTCAAATGTTAGTAATCTTATAATAATAATAACAAGTTAGTGAGATCGTATTCTACAATACTTCATTAGTCAGTCATAATAATTCTATATAATTCTATAAATGAAATCTATCTATCTGTGAAAATAAGTCATGCTTAATTGACGCTTTATTTCGTTGTAATTTTTAAAGGAGTTATGCTGTTGTCGTGAAAGTGTTCAAAACATCTTCGAAATGCCCAGTGTTTCTGCTGATTGTCAATAAAATCGGCGTAGAAAATTAGCGCGCAGGATGAGTAACAGAATAACGAAAACATCGCAAGTTGAAAACATGCGCACTATTAGTCGCATATTATGTTATTACAGTGTCGCACTATCCGACATTATGGAAACCATCCGCAATGGAAGATGTTTTTCAGTTATTTACAGTTCGAATAGTGCGACACTCATGCGAATTACATTGTTTCTAGAGCTATTACGACAGGGGTGATGAGGGCAGTTAAAAATAAGAGCTTTCAATAAACTGCAATTTATGTTTTTGTTCTCGCTGAAATCTTGCTCGAGCGCTAGGTCTAGGACTAGGATTTTTTTTAGAATTCCATATGTGAATTCTGAACTTAAAAACAAATATCGATGTTGGACCACAAAATTCAGCGAGCCTTAATTAACAGCTACAGATGCGACTAATCCCTGACGTGTTGCTTTTATCAGAAAACCACAAAACTTTAGATTTGACTTGCATAAGAAAGAAAATCTGAATCTGTTGAAAATAGATGCGGTTGCCTTAGTGCTGTACATCATGAGCATTATTTAAAGTTTTTCCAAGGGGGTGGCGTGCAAACCCCCGCTCAACTTGAAGAGATGACTTTTTGCTTCAAAAGTCGGGTCCAAATGGGTTTATATTATAGATTGTTTTTATTTAATAATTTTAATTTAATTGTATTTAAACATGTCTTCAAAATAAAATACAGTTACTCCGAAATATGAATATGAAGTTATTTAACATTTTAACTAAACGCTAGAACGCTAAATCAATGAGAACTCTGATCTTGTTTCTTTGCATAGACAAGGTTCCATCTGGGGGTAATAATAGACAATGACACCCGAAGTGTGTTGCTTTTGTCCAGTTTATTCCGTTGTTTTAGTAGTTGTCACTTCAGAAAATCCCGCTTCACACATACAGATAGGATGTCGGAAATGGCAAGAGGGATTTAAGTGTTGTGATGGCAATCTCAGAGCATTCCGCCATGACTTGAATCCAGAACATTGGCAGAGTTGTTGCTTCGAACGTAGTAAGTTGTAAGGATGTCGTTATTATCAACCTCCAGAAGTTGATCTTCTTATTCTTAAGACATGCTTATTCACCGGATTTGTTGACAAATGGATCATCCATTCCTTACCAGTTCGTTGGTCTTTTGTGCAGGTGATCGTGCACCAATTGGCAGAATGAATGCTTAGGCTCAGTCTTGCATAAAATTTCCGCTAATGTCTGTAACGTGTCCAAAATGCCTCTGTTCGCGCGCCGTTCCCACGACTCCGGTTTGACTTTAAATGCAGCTACTTTGTCTGAGAACTTGAAAACAGTTGTTATTTTACCCTGAAGGGGCAGATTGAGTTCAATGAGCAGGCTGAATATATCACAGATAAGCCAGTTTTGCGACCGATGCCTTGCCACTGAAATGTGCTGCCAAAGGTGACTTTCTGAGAGAAATCATTGCAATGGCTCTCGCAATTCAAATATTCTGATTATCGATTTGCCTTTGGATAATCATCTTATTTTTATGCGCAGGAGAAGGCATCTGAGCTCTGCGTTTATGTCCTCACAAAGCTGCTCAAACAGGCGCGAGTTAAGGGCGAGTGCTTTGATGTGGCTAATAACATTAACGACATCAATCAATATGCTGTTAAAAAACACGCTACCAAAGATGCCAGTATCTTATTATTTTTGTAAATAAAATGGAAATAATTTATTGTTCCTTGGGCGGCCCGTTATCATTTGATCTACGGACCTGTGCCGGTCTGCGGCCCAGGGGCTGGGGACCACTGCCCTAAATGACGTCCCTCTATGTAACAATTGAATGCGATATTTTTCTCGTAAACAAGTAAATTATGTTATTAAGGCGCATAAATTTGTCACTGAAAATATTGACAAAATTTTGCCTATTGAGGCCTTTTTACTGCGATTCGCTTCTATAAAAAAATGTAGGCACCAAAGTTTGGTGACGCTTGCACTTGGTATTTCGACCTGAGATTTCTTCTGGTAGTCTGATATAATAACATCAGAATTTCCAAAGATTGGAATCTCAAATGATGCTAATTAATTAGTCATTCGCTAATTGTTTAAAATTTAAGTTTTTCATAGAACTTCGTGATTGAAATGAATTTTTCAGGCATGAAGGAACACAGTGATGTCGCACTTTCGATTTTACAAAGTAGTTACAAGTAGATCATTTGATCTGTGCTAATTATCTGATTCGGTAGCAGGTCGTTCGCTTCGAAATTATTGTTTGAATCAAACGATTGTCTTTCAACAAACCTCACTAAGTCAAAGTAATTTTGCAACTTATATCCAGCGGCAGTTACAAGACAAGTTAAGGTAATATAATAATTTCCTAATAATTTTCTTCTTATACGATGTTCTCGAATACGAGTAAAAACACAAATGTTTAAATGGTCATCTTATATTATTATCATAGATTGTCAAAAGTAGTATCGAGTTTTTTGCGGTATAATGTAATTACGATGATAATGCTCTTAATCCGGCAATTTTTATTATTCAAAATATCTTCGTCCATTTTTGAATACTTTTTTTGAAAAAGCACAGTTTCAGTATAATTTTGAAATCACATTTTCTTCTAAATAAATTCAAACGTCATAGCACATATACACCACGCCCATTAATACATTGTATATAAATGCACATTAATACATTATGTATACAAATGTCCTGATTTTATTTCTGGATTAAATTCTGGAAGCAGGAATACTGTCGGATTTAGGCATGGTTGGGCTGTGCTACGTCATATAATGTCTCCACCAACAAGAAAATCCTTTTTCTTTTGTTTGTGTGGGGCTCATCATAGGTAAAACCGACCCTGTTCAGGAATAAGCAATCATACAATCCTCATTATTGTTCGCCTGCTGTTCACATTAGATTTGAGCATCTGGTGGAACTTTACTATTAATAGCTGCGAATAAATTAAAAATGATATTGAAGCCAAAATATTTTCTTCTTGTGTCCCTTAAATGGATGATGTGGCGATCAATGAATTCGTCATCCGAACCATTCACTGCTTAGATATAAACAGAGTGTGATCATCAATCCTTTGTTCAATCTTTACCTCTTCACTTAAACATTTGTCTTTTAAGTAAAACAGTCAAAATATCGTTAACTGGTTTTAATAATGCGACTTTCAAGTGAGCAAAATATGAAGAGCGGGGTAAGCTGCCAACAGCATACATTGTTTTGAATCGTACTAATATAATTCTTACATTTTGTTGTCTTTATTAATTTTTCGAATTACTGCAAACGGCGAACTTATTAATTATTATAACAAAAATTGCAACAAAATTCTATTGGTCGCTTAACACTTTGTTGACAAACAGACCCAGCTGATGCTTTGCTAAACGCTCGATCTTGATCTGCGGCTTCAACTCTTTTGTTTCGGCAAAATACGTATTTACTTCTCACATTAACCAACTCATTAGTGCCATGCATTAGACGGTATTAGACGGATATATGAATCGAAAGAAACTTGATCTCAATAACAATTACTAAAAATTGTTGCTTGCAAAGAATTTTATGTTTGAATATTTTCGACCTCTTTTTCTCTTATACTTCCGTCAATTCTCACCTGTCGCATTAAATAAACCTAAAAAAAGTATGTAATTTCAACCTCAGCAAATTCAAAAGTTCATTATGTCAATGGAGAGTGAATGTATGCAAGAGCTCAAAATCGCCTTACTTGGCAAAGTTTCATCAGGAAAAACATCTTTAGCCATTAGGTTCATCTCAAATGTCTTCAGTTGCCAGGGGCAATACAAAGCAGTAAGTAAAACCCCTCATATTATATATATGATTATAGGAATTATAGGAATAGAATGAAATTGTAGTGTACATGCTGGATTGTGTAAGTGATGAAAAAATAATATATTCAAATTTGGTGAAATTATTCAAAGTAGGTCTACCAAATTTTGATATTAAATAAAAAATGAGTGCTTTGTCACAATAGTTAGTTAGTTTCTTAAGCTTTTGTTAGTTAAGTCGGTGAATAGTGATTCATAAATCAATAAAAAAAGTTTTACTATTCTATTGAGACATTAAAATTTTCCTTTCTTTTCAGACAATTGGAGTTGCTTATGCTTCTAGAAAGGTCGAGTATGAAAGCAAAAGGTTTAGTCTACAAATCTGGGTGGGTACTGAGAAGCTTCAAATTTGATTAATTTACATTTTATTCACATCGTTGCTTGATAAGATTAAACCTTTAATGAAAAACAGGTGGTAAAATATGGCTGCGGAGATTTATAACACTGCAAAATAAAAGTCGATAATTTGTGACGCAATTGTCCTTTATCAAGCAAAAGCCATTAAATAATCTAGGACCCTAAATTATGCAATAACTAATGCACTCTCCTGCCTCAGGAGGATTATGTAAGACAACGTAGCACTAACAAACAATAATAAGCCCTTGCTGTGTTATGTCCTTTGCTAATAATATTACAAAATTATTAATTATTAGCTATTAATGACTAGCTAATAAGTAATGGCTAATAAGTTAGTTAGCAACATATTCACAACCATTTGTAGCTACTCTATATCATCAAAAACTATGTAATGATGCACATGTACACAAACATCTGTACAAACACAGGACACTGCAGGATGCGAAAGATTTGAAGCTTTGAGCAGGACCTACTATCGTGGAGCAAAAGCCGCCATAATCTGTCACGATCTTCTTGATCTTCAAAGCTACGAAAGAGCCATCAAATGGGCAGAAGAACTTTCTCAGCAAGAGCCTGTGAGTCTTTATCAAGACACCTTGATCTGCCTCATTAAAAATAAGAAGCAAGGACAAAAATTTTTTACACCCCACACAAATGCACTATTTCATAACTCCTGGCATGTTGTTAGACATTTTGAAACGTCACTAGGCCCTACTTTAAATTGAAAATAATTGAAATACTGTGTTTCCCAGAAAATAAGAGGTTCTTATATTTTTGCTCCAAAAGAGGTGCTGTAGCACATTTTTGGGGTTATCTTATATTTTCATGTTCAGCAACCCACCAGTACATTTATTCATTTATGTTACACAAATTATTGTGCTATAAAAAGTAAGAGCATGTTTTTAATCATTTATTAATAAAATTAATAATTTACAAGAATATTAGAAAACCCTTCAAATTTTTGAAAAAAATTAGTCAAGTACAATTATGTCAGCTTCCTCTGGAACATCATTATAAATCTCCAAACTATGAATTTCTTGCAAATTCATTTCCTCTAGAACCAGCGGTCCCAGCCTTTCATTTTTAGCATCAGAAATCTCCTTAAATGAGTACATCTTGTCCACGTACCCCCTCGTAGCGCCTTGATGTTGCAGTTTCATCTGTAGAAATCATGCCGGAGAATTTGAATTTGGAAAGGTTGATGCCATCAACAAACGACTTGAATGCGATTACACGTTTAATCACTTCAGCATCATCCAGCCTGAACAGTGTCATTGACCTTCTTAAAGACAGTTCATATCGCTGAAGGAAGCTATCTAGCCAGTGCTGTGATGCTTTGAATTCTTTTGGGGATATGTCTAGCTGAGATGCCATTTCAAGAGCAAATGCTTGAATGTCTGCCCTGCGCACAATCAAAGCCTTAGATATTCTGTCAACAACCCATTTATAGACAATATCCTCCAACTTAGGAAATAATGGTTGCCGACCTGATCCATACTTGCGCTTCTTAGCATTTCCCTCGTCCACCCGTTGACTAAGGTCATCATACTCAGCTCGCCATTTGCGGACCATTCGAATATCCAACTTTTTCTCTTTACAGAAAGCGGTAAGATTCTTGTCCCGTGAGTCTTCTACGATTCCTTTCTTGTACTCGATGGAATAACTTTTTCTTTTTGCACTCATCTTGACGAAATAATAATTAATGGTAAATCACAGACGATTTAATTATTTTAATAATATCTGTTGTGTAACTTCGGACGAAGTATCAAATCAGGATTTATAAACACGACCTTATGCAGCTGTGTTCTGATTGGTTGTTTACAGCATATGCTTACCTGCTCAGAATAAATATAAATTTTATTTCATTTATTTATTTATCCGGTCGAAGGGTTAATAGCCACTAATACGACCAGCCTCAGCAAATATGAGGTATAGAGTCAATACCGAGCGAGGAAAAGCAAAGTTCACAGACTAGTCAGTAATTACAGAAATTTTGAAAAATTAATGTCAAGGACTAATGATTTAAATCGAGAAAAAGTGCTAGCAGATACCGCCTCTTTTAGTATGGAATTCCAGACTGCAACAGCTCTCTCTTTTGTTCAAATAGAGCACTCCGCGCATAACTCAAAACGATATCCCCGCGGTCGATTACATTCCGAAAGTTGAACAAAACTTAAAAGATCACTTTTCACGAGACCATTTAGTAATTTAAGGAAAAAACATAAATCAGAAAGTAAACGTCTTTCTTCCAGTGATCTGAGCCCTAGATTCTTAAGTCTGGCTGGGCAAATATGGTTGGTGTCGAATGCTAGGAATTGCATATATAGTGAATGCTTTGGCAAGGATGGTTCTGTCAATTCCTTTCTGTATTTTCTTTTGGTTATTACTGCAGTCAGAGCAGGCATAGAGCTTAACATCATTGGCGAACAGTTTCATCGTGACGTTAGGTATTGCGTTGGTGATATCAGTTAAGTCGTTGAAGAAAATGAGAAAAGGATGTCGGTCCGAGGACACTCCCCTGTGACACTCCACTTGTAACATTTATGGTCCTGATAAAATTCTGTCTTTTTGCATCTGTTGAGTTCTGTTTAGTAGAAAACTTGAGAACCAGTGGAGCCAGTCACCAGAGATGCCATAAAACTGAATTTTCTGTAAAAGTATGAGGTGAGAGACGGAGTTGAAAACCTTCTGAAAGTCGAAGTAAACAGTATCTAGACATTTGTTTTGTTTTATGGCAGCGGTCCAGTCATGGATACATTCAAGAAGGTTTGTGTTTGTTGATTTTGGTCCAAGGAAACCGTGTTGTTGTCTTTGTAGGAGGTTATTAGTTGAAAACTAAGTCAGTAATTTTTTGTTCACTATTTTCTCCACGACTCGACAAGTACATGTCTGAGATGGGACGATAGTTGGTTGGTAAACTATTAATAAATATAAGTTATTCAATTCAGGACATTAATGTGTTTTACAATATATCGTAAATGCCGGCTGGCGATCATAACTATGGCTTATTTTCGGGATGGGCACTGTTTTCGGGGAAACACGGTAATTAACATAGATTATTCCTCGTACTTCAACATTCATATTTTATAACATATATAACTATTTATATCTAACTGATAATCAATCCACAGACTTGCACAATTTACTTATGCGGAACTAAAAAAGATATGTTGAGCAAAGAATCAACTAGAGTTATAAGCCAAACAAAAGTATCAAACTTTGCAAACAGTAAGTTTTAGATTTAAGTGGCTATTTTCTTCAAATATTTCAAAACAAATACTCTTGCTAAGATGTCATAACTATGTGACAATTACTATCCTGAAGTAGCACATTCACTTACTATAATGAAACTTCTGTTTCCTTAGCTATCGGAGCAAAAGTAGTTGAGACTTCAAGCAAGACTGGAGAAGGAGTGCGTAAGTATTTCAAATCTTAGAAACTCATTTGCAAACAAGCCTGACAATTATTCAGTAACAGACTGTTTCACTTTTTAAATTTTATTGGGCTCTTCCAAACAGTTTGAAGCATCCTTTGTAATCTGTAATTATTGGATTCTTGTTTAAGAATTATGTTCCGTAAATACTAATTTTTAACCCCTAAAATATCTCATTAATTCAGGGGATCTTTTCCTGCAAATAGTGAAAGATTACGCTAACAAGATTAATCACACGCCGATTCGTGAGTTTCCGTAACGTTTCTATTCAATTACTCAGGAATATGATTTAATCGAGGCCTGTTAAATAAACATCGAATTAAACATACGTTGATAATACCTCAAAGACCATTCCAACTTGTTATTGTGGTTCATTTGTTTGGCTTTTTTCCTCTTCACCACCGATGCACTTCCCAAGTGCTCTGGAGTGAAAGATGGGTTGCGAACTCAACACGTTACGACTAATATCACTACTGCTGCTGCAGGGACACTACCCTCTGAAACAACTTGACGCTAGAGATTATATTTACTGTGAAAAACAATTATATATTACGATAAAAAATATGGAACATCGCGAGAAGATATAAGCTCAAAATTGTTTGCAATTTTTTGGGGCGCTCTTGAAGCATATTATAAACCTCAAGCAATTATGTTAAATATTTATTTTTGAAGCTGAATCAGAGGCAATACGACTGGAAAATCAGCCATACAACAAGTTCCAATGTGTATGTAAAAGCCTATAAATAATAAGTATTCATCTAAAATAATCAGCAGGAATTCCTAGTAGACTGGGTCCCATAACGCTCTCAAGAGCCTAATCGACGTCCGCGCCAAGATGGCGTCTTTGCCTCAATCTGAACGAGCTTATATTAATCATTTTAAAAATTTTTTACGATTTAATACATGCATGCGTTTTTATTTGCATCTGTGATTTGTATTGTTGAAATACTTTTAAAGTATTACGTTTAATGTCAGAAAGAATCTTTGGATTTCTGAACAATTTGAAATTTTAATTTCCTTTATACTTTTCACTCTATCACTCATTTTTCTCTAATTTTTTTCATGATTTATTTCTAATAAATTTCTACTAATGTATTAATTGGGATGACCTCTGATATAATTTAAAAAAGCAGTGAAGGAGCGGTTGACGTTGCTTAGTTCTGGGAATAAGGCTTTGTCAATATGGACTACTTCGTAAAATGCCCGGCCTCAACAAAGTAGGTTTGAGATTTGTTAGAATAGCATTGCCTAAGCAAAATTTAATTAAACCTTACTTATAGTAAGAGAAAACCTAACAAAGATCTTCCGATTACGACTTACATACGGGTATGCCTTCAATCCTAAAGCATTTAAAATGATATTTAAATGGCATATAAAAGAAAATTGAAATAGGTGCTATTAACAATAAACGAAGAATAACATTAAAACGGGTAGATTGGGATGGAAAGAATGGGACCGAATAAAATTGTCTTCCTAAAAAGCGCATTTAGGGGGAGCGCGTCCCAGTCAATGTGTTAATATTAAACTTTAACTTCTGATATTTAAAAAAAAGATCGCATCATAACTTCGAGAGAAAAAGTTGAGAGGTACTTCCAGACTAGACGTAACAAAAGCTCGTCTCATGCTGTGCAAGAGTCAGTTCCCCTAAATTTTGGCTAGAAGTAAAAAAATCAAGTTGTGTGAAGGTTTCCCCCTTGGAAAAAGCTGAGATGACGACCCTGGAGTTTTCCCATTCGCCTTCAAATAATTATTCTTTCTAATAAGAACTTTTTCATTGCGATGATCCGCAATCGCCCTAAAAATTGAAATACAAGCTAAACGTATTTTAAAGACTTTCACTGGCCATCGCCCAAGCGATTACCAAAGAGAGCCGTCGGCCAAGCCTAGTTCTAGGTTAACCTATCCGTGGGTACTTGATTCCCGAGAAGGGATGACAACCACCTATACTAGTGAATTTCAACGTCGCAAAGTAAGTACTTTTTAAATAAGGTTTCTCTTAATGGGTTTTACCAACTCTGCTAATTTGAGCGGTCGCCAAGCTTTTTACACTTCTGACAGAATTTAGCCTTGTACATTAAAGAATCTGGGTAAAACAATTTGCTATATCTTCTTTGCTATATTTGTTGCGTTAAAGTATATTCAAATATGACTTTCTATGAGATTCATTATATTTCAGCTAGATCCGCTGGTTCCCGTGCATTTTGATATCATACAGAAGCTAAGGGTTTTTCAAAAACACTTTCCTATGGAAACAAGAACCGAGAACATGACATATGGGACGGTTCGGCGCTGTATCTGACTATCATTGTTTTTTAATCATTGAGGTAACTTGTTCGCACTCAACTTTCAAATTAAATTTTCATTTATTTCTAGATACCAACAAGAAAGGCTTACATTGAGGAAAGGATGGACAAAATAAAGAAGGAACGTAGTGAGGTCATGACATTTCACCAGCGACTACCGAAATATCCTCCTCGTCCGTACGACTACTCGAAAGTATGCGAACAACCCACTCATAGGTATTATGTTACACCCAGGACAATGGCTGTGAGTTCCTTGTGCTATATCAATTGATGAAATGGCATATAAAAGCTTTTACTTTTGACAGAAATGTAGCTATGATTGAAGTCATCTTCTGCCAATTCTGAAGAATCTTATCTATATACTTCAATTAATTTCAAGAGAGCATTGGGTGTCTGTTCAAAAGTTCCAATGTGCTGTTGTTGTAAAATATATTTTAGGAAATAAAAGGAAATATTATTAAGTGGTCAATGGCACAGAAAGAGGGGGAAGTGCCCAGGGGCCCGGAAATTTTCAGGGCCTACCTGTATTTTAAAACTTTTCTTGCTTTTCTATTACCAAATTGACAACACAGAGGCATGAAATAAAAATTTTGCCTGCAGTCCTCATGGTGAGTAAATCCCCAGAGTAGTAATGGAATCACTGAGAGAAAATCAACTAAATCCTTTGATTTGATTGGAACCAGGAGATACAGTTAAAAATCTGAGATTTTAAACCTGTGGTACACAAGTTGTCTGAAGGAATTGTGGATGCAGGTATTTTGTTAGGTCAATGATAAGAAAAGCCATTGTTGCCAGACAGGTGCCTGGAACAAATGGACAAATTACTTGTCTAGAGAGAGCTTATTCTTAGTTTGAATTTATTGCAGGTCAAGTGAATTGATAATTCTTGATTGATATAATTCATGCATCACTATGTTAAAGTGATCAAATGCTAAAATTAGTGCAATATTTTTTCAGAATTAGTGTCTACATGCTTCTTAACCTCAAAATGCAAAAGGATATGATTTGTACTTATAAAAAGTAATTCAAATGTTAAGTATTGGTAATATTACTTCAAAATTTGTGGAGAAAAGTAATGGTTTAAGAAAATATTTGAAAAAACATGTCAGTTGCAGTAATTCATGGCTGTGATAATATTTAAATTATTATTGTTGACACGAGAAGAATTAATGACACTCAAGTATAATTTCGATTGCAATGAAAATAGAAAAATTGAAAGAATTCTAAAATGCCAATAAAATAAATAAATATTTAAAAATCAATGTATCACAGGAATGCTGCAGATTTCAAATCAGTTCAATCCAATGGAGTTAAGAAATTTTTAGAAACATTTGAACGACATAACAATCACATTAACTGTCAAATAAGACACTTTTCACTGAGCAATATCTTTAAGGTAGCTGAATAAGGAATATTAATTAACATATGCGGACAATTATAAGTTAAGAAACAAATACAAAAACATGATTGAATATAAGCAGATATTTGTGTCGAAGCATCAAATAAGGTTGAAAGGAAACACTTGGCTGAAATCGAAACAGAAAATATGAATGATAATTGAAAGTCACCCGTATATGACATGAAAAATGGACTGAGAAGCACCTCAGTACAAATAAATTGATACCATTCCTGTTATCAATGCCACAGTAACAACATAATAACAGAAAAATAGGCACTTCTGAAAACATTAGCAGTATGCTGAATTACTATTTAATGCTATAAACTTTGACATAGAAGTCAGGCAACATAAATTTTACTGAAAAAATATCTGACGGTAATGAGATCGGACCAAAGTTCAAATATACAGGGAGGTTTGTTCAATTTCAAGTAAGTACTTATAAAAACATTTTTAGGAATAAGTAGCATATTTAATATTTACTAAAAAATATCACTATATTGAGCAGGCACATGATTTAATGCGATTGCTAGATGTTTTGTGTAGCTTGATGGAAGGAACTGTGAATTAAAAAAAGCAGTTACTAAAAGTGAATTTTTTAAGCAAACATAATTGTTCTTAATGCCAATATTAGATATGTTTATATGAATTACTGCATTAAAATTTAGTAACATTAATCCATAAACAACTACAAATATTACCTTAACTACAAATAATTACCTAGTTATTAAACAATAATAACAATAACAATAACAATAATAATAATAATAATAATAATAATAATAACAATAATAATAATAATATAATTTTAATATTGAACACTCGAGACACCATGGCATACAAACCTTGATCAAGAACGGATCTTGTGTGAGAAATATCTCTGGCAATTGTTGTGAAGAGATCAACTGCAAATAACATCAAAATAGGTCATCCATTTAATTTAAAGAGTTAATTAATCAGACTAAATATTTGAGTGTTGTGGTCAATTGAGATTCAATAAATCAGGTTATTAATTGTTTAAAACAAGTATTAAAACTCACCAACACCCTCTCCCGTTTTGCTTGAAGTTTCGAACACTTTGGCGCCAACAGCTTTTTATATGAGATTCAAGTATTAGGTGATTTTAGCACAACTGATTTAAGAATTTTAAATAAAAACAAATGTGATTCAAAGAAAATGTTGTGTAATTGAATTGAAAATTGCATATGCTGGTCTGCATTATCATCATTAATACCACATATAAGGCCAGATCAGCTTACAATCTGCAAACTCGATGATATCATGGACATCAACTTGTCTGAAGGCCTTTCCTTCACCATATATGAGATCAAGTTTGGTTCCACACAAGTAGACGATGCAGCCCTGAAAACATTACATGAAATTTTATGTTGAATTACTTGGAATAAAACATTTTAAGTTAATTATAATTATAATGTTTACAATTAGTATGAATACCAAAACATTCAACACAACAATGTACAGGTTGACAATCACTAATCTAGATCATTGGAACCTGGTGGGTGCCAGATTAGTAATTTGTCCAGATTAATGATTGGTTAGGTCAGAATACACCTTAGCCACTAGCTAACCATCTCATCCAAAAATTAAAATACTCAAGTACAAGTTGATCAATAAATCAAATAAAATTCAAGTAGAATTTATAATGAAACCCAGGTAAAATAATTGGTCCATTACAATCTACCGATTTAGACAAAGATCAACACCACCCTTTCCAAAGAGAAGATCTGAAATACATGCTGCATAAATTTCCCAGGCAAGCCACTGCAAATTTTTTAAAGTGTTTTTGTTAAGGACAATATGTGTTGTTTGTGCTTTAAAACATGAGAAGCACTTTATTTTTCATTGGAACCATAATTGAGAATAAAATTAACCTAGTTACAATAATTTTATGTAGAAAATCAAGCAGGATATCCACAAAAATGCAATCCACAGTCCAGAAGTATACATGATCATCATCATCATTATTATTATAGAATTTATATTTTTTTTATTTAAATACACATATTTTCTACCTTTAAGGTAACCGATTAAGGAATATTAATCAACGTAAGCTTGCCTGTGTCTACAACTAATACCAATGTGTTTGTGCACTAAATAGTGCCACCAAACCATAGCTCTAGGTTGAAATTTGAAGTCATAATAGCAAAATTAGAAATAAATTGTCAATAGAAAAGTAAGTAATAAAGAGTATGTTATGGAATCTCAGGCAGATCCAAGTAAGTTGTGTAAGTTGTCAGGATTTTCAGATGCTATTCAATGTGGATAAGTGCTCGGTTGTCTAAGAAAAGATATGAAAGTATAGCCAAAAATACTGCTGAATTACTGATTGTTGGATTAGTGAAAGTCAATTGTACTATTAGGATTCAAATTGTAATTTGATCATCTCATTAACACATATTGAAAACAAAATAAAGCATGCTTACATATAAGGAAACTTATATAATTTGCAAGGAATTAATAATACAAATAAACAAAGCATGAATAATAAAACTATCATTGGATATATAGAAATGGAACATACCTCGCAAGTTTCTTTGAGCTCATTCACCCACTTGACAGCTCTACTGTAGCTCATTCTACAAGTGATGTCATAACACACTATGGCTGCCTTGGAGTCTCTATAATACATTCTGGCCATTGACTCAAATCTTTCACTCCCTGCTGTGTCCTGGTAAATGTTGCAGTGATGAAACAACATTAATAATTACATCATAACACTGTTGATGGCCTAAGACAATAAAATAATAATATTAATAGTAACACAACTGAAATTAAGTATATTTATACAAACCCAAATTCCCATTCCAAGTACAAATTTATTGAAAGTGAATTTCTTTAAGAAGAATGAAGCTCCCACAGTCTAAAATCACTTTTTTTGATTAGTTTCAAAGAATAAGATGTGTTGTTAAAAATATTGATGGAAGATACAAATATTAAATAATGCATTGCAGCTCATTAAAATCAAATAAAAAATGTTTATTACAGATTGCATGCTGTCTCCATGAAAGACATCTCTGGTGTATCTGTTTACTAAGGAGGTTTTGCCAGATGATGACTGGCCTAGAATTACAACCTTTACTTCAATAAATGGATAACTGGTCATTTTAGCAACCTAAAAGTAGTAACAATCAATGCATTAGAAAAATCAAAATAGGACAAGTTTGTATTCACAAAATGTCAAATTTTGAAATTCAGTAATGAAGTCAACATTCAGACGTCAATTTTCCCTCAATGAAATATTTAATCCAACAGATAATTGAACATTAATAGTTTTAAAATTGAACCATAATAGTTTTAAAAAATCAATGCCCGTGTGATTTTTAACTTAATACCCAAATTTTGATAGACTTACTTTTAATAGCCCCATCAAAAATATTGTGTATATACTGCAACCTCAACATGCTTGTTCTACAGGCTAAATACTGTTGCACTGAAGTAATTGTTGAAGTGATAATAGTTGCCTTCCTGCATAACTTATATCTGCCTCTCCGGGAACCACTTTTGGCAACCTCTGAGAAAAGTTCAAGTGATAAATCTTCTCTGCCTCTTAATATCTTGAATGTTTCTATCGAGTTGCCCTGCTTCTCATTAATTCAAGATCTATCATTTTACAACATCTTAATCTCTCCACATAAGTCAATTTTCCATTTTAATCATCTCTGTAGCACTTCTCTGCATTGTTTCCAAAGCTTTAAAGGTCCATCTTCATGTGGGGTTCCATACTTGTTTTTGTACTTGTTTGAAGTACACCAGATGAGAGTCTCACAATTGCTTTTCCCTCACTTTATTCTTTGTTGTGCATCTTTATTCTTTACCATATCTGGTACCCTGTTTGCTCTCTTCAATGCCTCTGCTAATTGCATTTAGTGGTTTTCCATTTTTGTGCGCAATCACTCTTGGGAGGATGCCATCTATTCCTGGATTCGGATTACTTACTAATAAACAGCACATTCATATATTGCACAGTATTAAAGAAGTTGCGTGCTTAATTATGAAATCGAATCTTGGCAGAACACAATTTATGAGAAGTTATCACATGCTGTTACAAAGTAAGATGTAATAAGTTCATGTCACTATTCCGTAGAAGTCGTGGTAATGAACATGACTAACCATATGCACAGGAAAATCCAAATCTAATATGCGATATTTACTTAAAATCTAAACTAATATGTGATATATACTTAATAATGGGTGACTGATATGTAATGTGTTTATCAGACCCTCCTCCCACCAATCTGACCTGAATAGCAATTTCATGACTTGGTCAAAAAATGAAAAATTACTTTTTTATTTAAAAACGTTTAAGCTATTTCAACATGAATTTTTGTTAAATAAAATATTAGGCTGAAAAGGTAATTTATATTTCATAATAGATGAGACCACGCCTCTTGACCAGAGCAACAATTTCAAAAATAACAATCGCGTTAATGGGACACTAAAATGTAGTAACTAAGGTAGAAAGTGTATATTCACAATTGACTGACCAATTATGTGTTAAAAATGTAAATAGTAATGTCTACATAGCATTAAAAAATATTAGTAAAATATTAATATCCCTATTAACGGCTACGTGTTATGTCTGTTAGTTGTGACAATTGCTACTTAAAATTTTTATATTTATTGTTTAAAAATTACAAAATTTTAATCATATTTTAATAATTAATGTTGATAAGTATTTTAACTCAATTTTTAAAATTTGTACTTTTATTTTTGTTATCTAAATTCGCTTTCGCCTTAATAACATTCGGGCGCAGCATTTGAACGTGGATTTATAGAGGTGTGCCGGGACATAAGAGTCTAATTTATCACTACAATTTTTCATTTTTTATAACAAAAAAAATGACCGAGTCTTCAAATGACTGGATTAAACCTAATGATATTATGAGATGTCGTAAATACAAAGGTTTAAGGAAGTCGATCTCTAGCAATATCAGTTCCACTCCAACAGCAACGGTGTCACGAAATGCGAATCTTACACAAAATCAAACTCCAGATGCTAGTGCAAACAGAACTCTTAAAAGGAAAAATCCTTTCAGATGTGAATCACAATATGGAAAAATTCAAGCCCTTGAAGGGAAGAGCATCGCTGATCAGCCAGATTTGCCCAACTCTAGAATTTCTAAAAGTGGTGACAAAGAAAGAGCTTTTGTAATTTGATTGCTGATTTCTTAAATTAAGTATGCTTAAGTAAATTTCAACGATTTTTCTTACCTGGTCAGGAAGCATCATTTAGTGCCTATTTGGAGAAAGTGGTTAAGGAAGGTGAGGAGGCTGAATCAGAAGTTATTAAGAATTCAAAATCCAAAGAAGTAAGAAAATGTATTTGAACAGAAATAATTTTCATTCAAACCAAAATATGAGGTTACATACACATCAATGTTAATGTTAAACACACACTGCAACAAATTCTGTAACCCAGCAAGTTATTTGAACTTTTTTTTATTATTTTATATTTGTGTTATAAGTGAACATTTTATCATTTTGCTAATAGTTTTTCAATAATGACCTTCTTTGTTGTCACCTTGCAACATATATTTGATATTTTATTATTGCTTGATCAATAAATCTTTGGTCTTTTGTTTTTTTTAAACTAGATTTCATCATCATTTACTACTTTCATCAAAGGTATCAAACACAGGAACTTCCCTCCCTGAGGACTGGAGTCTGAAGACCAAGATGAAATTTTTTGTTCCGACTTCATCAGTCGAGAAGTTTTGGCCAATCAGAGGAACTGATGAGGCCCAGGGAATAGCTGATTTCATCAGAAAAACAGTTTGTGAATTTTTAATGCTTGGCTTTATATTCAGTGGTGTAAAAGGGTGGGTTGAAAATCCAGGAAAACAAAGATTTGAAACAAGTTCTTCAGAACCACTTGATGTACTGGTCTTATCCAAACCTACCTTGGCTTAAACTCTTCCCAAGAATGGATGCTATCAAGCAGAAGTATCACTGAATTATGTGTTATTTTGATTAATATCCTTTATTGCAATTTGTTGATTGTAAGAATTTACAGCAATTGCTGAATAAATTATTATTCTGAATAATCAATAATGAAATAATTAATTAAATGTCATTGATGACGTTTCATTTGTATTATGCCCAGGATGGATTTGAATGGTGTACCAATTCTCAACAAAAATGCTGAAAGTTCTCTTTTTAATGAGTGGTAAGCAGGCTTGCAATATTCAATTCTGGTTCTACATTCAAAATGTGGTCATGCTGCTTAATAGTTGTTATAATACATTATGTTGAGATTTATTTAACTTATTGCTTTATTTACTTATACTAACTTGATTGAATATTTTAATTACATTTCTATAAATCAAATTGAAATATCTGAACTTAAGGTTCAGAATGCCTGCCAATGTGCCTTGATTTTATTCTGAAAATAATTTTTTTAAATAAATAACTAAATCATCTCTTGGTATTAATCACTAAATATCCTTAAATGGTATGTAAATCGTTCATATATAAACATGTTACCAGATAAATGACTCATCAAAGCATCTCATAAATTGCTTTTGAACAGGTTGGGTGCCATAAGCTCCTGCTACCAAAACATCAGACAAGACTTGTGTCCCTATATGTTTGTCTGTTGTCAACATATGACTATCCTGTTCATCAGTGCTTCTGCCAGTGGTAAGGGGGAAGCTATTACCTTGGTAACACCAACCACTAGAGGTCTGAGGAAATCTTTAGACAATGAAGGTAGGAGATTAAAATGTTTACTTATGATTTTCCTTAGTTCTCAATAATTTGCTAATGTTTTGTCAGGAATTGATTACCAACTACCATTAGTGACAAAAAAGAACAGGAAAATAAGTGAAGACAGGTGAAAATTATGTTGTTGTTTTATTGCTAGCTAATAATATTGGTTTTAAATCAATGAGCTGAATGTTTAACAGTAATTGCAAAAGTGACAATATATAAAGTATAAAATATAGAGCAGCTAGCTCCAATCTTATTTCTTATTTAAAATGAACTCAGGATTTCAGAACTTTTTATCCTTAAAATCAATGATTGATTGTCTTCTTATTAATGTATATTATTCTTCTTATTAATTTTGCATTACATCTTTCAACTTAGTACTTATGAAAAGAGTGGCACATCATGTTCAGATGAGATGGACAAAGAAAACAACAAATCAACAATGGAAAATGAGGTTTCTGACTGTGATAAAAATCCTTACTCAATAAAGAAAGATGAAAAGCTTGGAGATGATGATGATGATGAGGATGATGAAGAATGGCTTGAGAAATTAGGACTTGATAAGAAGCATTATCAATCAAGAGACACTTCAATTTCAGCAAAAAAGTGAGTTTTGGTAACAGATGATTTAGGGCTTATTTGATGGAAAACTGATGCCCATAATTAATATTATCCAGCAGTTGAAGTTTTTCTTGATGAGCAATAGTCTATTTCAAAGTATGGCACACATAATTTATAATCAAAATTTTCATCAGAGCAGTTTGCGAATCTTGCATCAAATCCATGTTTCATTTGATAACAAAACAACTATTGAAGTGTTACTGCATTTTGTTTTAAATGGGATTTTTTTCAGCAACTCAACTGAGGCAGATGATGACTTCAGGATGATAGACTACAGACCAGCCTCTACTGTATTAATGCAAGGAGTTGATAGCAATGCTTTCTTCAACTTCTTTGTCAATAGTTCTCATGTGCTTTCAACTGTGGGACCTTTGGCTGGTATTCCACCAACCATTTTGTCCCCCTCTGCCTTCAAAAACTCATCATTGAGATCAGTTAATGTTTGTATATTGTTACTTTTTTATTTGTTTTAATTGCAAGATGATAAATTACCATAGCTTGAAATGGCATGACTACTTACATAAGTAGATTTTATTTTAGTACCTTCATATGATTCCAGATTTGTGAAACTGGGCAGTTGGTCAACAACCTCGAATATTTGATTGCAATTAAAAATGCAAATGACAAAAGGACACTTCTTGAGGTTTCAGGACCCATTCTTCCACACGCTTTCAAAAATATATGTCAGTTCTTCGGTTCAAATTGTGAGGTTTATAGTGGCCTCTTCACGGTTTTGGAATCATCTGTGCCTTTCAACTGCTATGGAGCAGAAAAACAAATCAGTGAGAAAGTAGGCGTTACAGAAAACCATGGCGATAAAATCATGAGATTGCGAAACTCGGCAGTGAGGAGTGTGGAGTTTGGTGATTCGTTGTTCAAGTGGAATGATAAAAAGTGAAAAATTTTGAATAAAATATGTACAAATATGATTTTTTTATTTAATTTGGTTGATCTTTTTAAGGAATGTCATTTTGGGATACTTTTTGAGTATCGGATTGTGGGCGTATTTTTTGGGATGTATTTCTATAGTTTATAAGATGAGCATTTTCTGTCAAGTATTTAATTATGTTTAAGAAAGGGGAACAAGCCTTAACAGTTGAAGCATTAACCTTTTTTTTTGCTTTTCATTATTTCAATTAAGCATTTAATTATATCCTATAAAACAGAGACTTAGACTTGGCACAGACTTAGCTAAATTTTGTAAGTGTTCCAACACTGCTGAGTGTTTTTTGAGGCAATACTAGGGGCCCACAAAAGCCGATGCACTGATGAGTAAACAAGAAAGGCTTATTCATTTATTCGACTATCGATAATGTCGACATCTTAGGAATATCTTCCAAAGATAAAGGGAAAGACCATATTTTGTTTTTGTTCAATAGAAAGAGCCGCTTTGAAGTGTTATACTTAAACAAGTTAATTTTGAATTGAAATTATTTTACTAAAATTTATATTTATTTCAGGAAGATTATTTTTTTGCAAAACGAACGCGCCCACTATTTATTTATTTAAAGATTCACTTTTTTATTTTAAGGCGGCTTAACTAAACTAAAACGGGAAGCTCCGAGTTGTTTCTGGGGGCTAGATTGAATTGAAAAGAAAGATTTTGAAATGGATAATTTAAGGTAGTGAACTTTATTGTTTGTTGCTCTTTATCTTTTTTCGAGGAACACTTTCAAGGATAAAACTAGAACCTTTTCTTGCTTTAAATTCAAAGATAATGAGATTATAACACAAAAAATTTGTTAAAACCGTTCGATAAAAAACATTTTAATGAGATGCTTATTCCAGCTTAAGAGTTGTTACCTTCGTGGCGTCCGACAACATTCGTCCTGAACAACTAGAAACTCTACTCGCTGTGGACACCTACCCCTTGCCAAAACTTTTAGTCATAAGGTAATTATAATACTACTTCTAGTAATAATAATGATAATATACACAAAAAATAAGAAATTACATGGTACTGCTTTTGTACTGTCAACCTTTTTAGATTTCTAGAATCAAGACTGTTAATTTTAAACCAAACTCTAATTTATTGTTTATAAATGCCCTCCATTCTTTTGTCCTGATTAGTATTATAATTAATTAACACTTATAACTATTAAACAATAATATATAATATTTAATGAATTTTATTTCATAATTTTTCAATTTGATGAATATTCAACGATGCCCACTCTGTTTTAGCCTTCAAAAGCTTATTGACCCACTTGGGTTATCTTGGGAGCGTGCAATTCATGATTTGCTTCTGGAGAAGCAGTACATCTTAGTGAGATTTTGTAGTTCAAATGTTTTGCATTTCACTTATTGCCAGCATAAGATTTATGATAAGGTTAAAATACTTAAAAAATAATTAACAGCCCCAAATTATTAACAATTTGGGCTTCGTTCCCATATTATATTATAGAGATTATAACCACATTTGCTTCTGCCCGCCCAGTTCTATTTGTAATTTAGATAAACAATGTTCCATCAAGGTTCAAAGATCAAGATTAGAAGGCACTTTTCAAGGTATTTACATCTATGGTAGAGATCTTGTCAACTCTTTGGATGTTGAGGGCATCAGCAATCAGAGTATGGCAGAGGTTTGTGGTTCATTATTAATTGATCGATGAATGGATGGTTGAGTGAGTGAATGAATGATGAACCATGTAGGTTCACATTTAATTAGATATTAATTAAAGCATTAAGATTAGATAAAGCTTATCAAAATTAAGAGGTAAGTTAGGAAAAGTGTTGAACATCCTGGAACCAACTGCACTGGCTCTGGTGCCACAAGCTTCGACCATCAAAAAAATAGGTAAGGATTGCTAAAGCACAAAGTGCATGTCGTGCTTGTGTCAATGTTTGTTCGGCGTATGTTTGATCCAGCCAAAATTCCTTGGCAAGGAGATCACCGTTACTTTAAGGATGGTTTTCGTGAATGTGTTTGTGAGAGCTGCCTTAGGTCAGCATTCCTCGGCGTGCACACCTCGAACGTGGCGGTGGTGGTATATCCACTGGTGCTGACGAGACTGGTGACTGGCATTGTTAAATCTGCAATTCTGGTTGTTGTTACTGCTCATTTAGGAGGCATTGTTTTTGCTTTTTAGGAGGTATTGTTGTTGCTTTTTAGGAGGCAGTTGGTGTTGATAACTTCATTATTGCCATCATCATTAGTAAAAGTGGAAGAAATGCATTGCTCTCTTTTATTGGTACCGTCCACTATAAATATGTCAACAATTCTTTATTATTATTATTGTCGATATGTTTCTCGTGTGGAATGATGAATGGATGGTACCGATGAAAGTGCAATGCGTTTCTTCCACTTTTAATATAATGATGATGATGATGATGGTGTTGATGATGGCCGTGAGGAGGAGTTGGATGATGGAGATGAAGGTGATTTTGAACTGGTTATTGATTGGACTCACATTTATTTGAAACAGGACAATTCTGAATTGGTTTCAACAAGATTCAAAGTCTGTGACTTTGATTTGAGGATTATCAGTGCAGATTTCCCCGAGCGCGCCAATTTCCAAAAAACAAGAAAAGTAACAATTGATTATTGCTTTTGATGTTGATGGTGCTGTTGTCATTGTTGAGGCTGTTGTTATGGCTGCTATTGGTATGGTCATTGCTGATGCTGTTGTTATCGCACCTGTTGGTGCAGTCATTGCTGATGCTGTTGTTATCGCTGCTATTGGTGTGGTCATTGCTGATGCTGCTGTTGTTTGATGTCGTTCTTGTTTTGTTGCACTTCTTCATATTCATCATCATCATTATCATCTACAGGATTACGCCCAGATGTTAAAAGCAATTCAGGAGCAAGATGAGCACAAAACTAATCCTCAGTAAATTGTTTCGATTATTTATTCAGAATGTTAAAAATATCACCACTT
The DNA here is from genome assembly GCA_021613335.1 of Whitmania pigra. Lineage (NCBI taxonomy): Eukaryota > Metazoa > Annelida > Clitellata > Hirudinida > Haemopidae > Whitmania > Whitmania pigra. The sequence goes on from JAJTWR010000263.1 coordinate 3,061,381, forward strand.
ATACATAATCATCATCAATTTCTACAGAGTCACCATTTGGAGTGGCAACTTTGCCTTGAAGATAAATGCTACTCGCACTGAAATCCTCAACAGGGTGCAAAGTCTGGATTTGGAAAATTTGCTCCGAAATGACCAAGTGAGTTTTTCAAAATTTATCCAGTGACACTGATTTTATGTATAATGTGCATTAAACTTGGGAACATGCATATGATTGCAATTTCAAAAACATTTTAAACAGCTGAACATCGTTCGAATCAAGCATGCCTTGATGGCAGGATATGATGAATTCCCCATCAACTTCAATCCGACTTCAACGTTCAGAGCAGGCACAGACGACTACGATACAACGTAATTTCCTGTCCTTCATCATAATAATCAAACATCCAATGGTAATTTTTTTTATTGTTACAGCGAGCAACCATCGTGGCCTAGTCGAGTCCTGACACTCACCGAAGAAGGAAGCAGCATAAGGATGCAGAACCCATCCTACTTCCAGCTGCCAAACTTCAGAGGCAACCCTCATCGTCCAGTCGTGTACACTTGCAACATCATCAGGGTTGTTGTTGCTTTTCTTGCAAATAATAATTTGTTTACATACTTTGAATAATTTAATAATGATTATGACAATGCCAATAGCAATTTTTTTATGATTATTATGACCTTAATACATAATTTATTTTGGTATAACAGATTTGATGTTGGTGAAAATGCACTAATACTAATTAACTCAGCCAGGATCTTAGTCATTTTTTTATTTCACTCCAGGAGAAAGATGCCCATTAAGAAGCAGTTAGAGAAAATGGACAGTTGGATTGATGGCGAGTGTGAACTTTGAGGATTAAGGGGAGACTTGGTTTGATTGGCCTATTGATGGACGAGATTAAATCATGCGTGTCCCTCTTTTCGACTCCTCACCCCAGTATCGTGTGTTTCAAATTCTTTAATAACTCGACTAAATTTTGTCCACGAGCGTTAATCTTTAGTATATCGATTATTCTTTATTTAGCATTAGTCAGTAAATATTTTTTGTATATATTTTTATTATAATGCCATCTGACCTCAATTATGATTTTTATGTTTAGATTTGTTTTCACCTTTAGACAATCAAACGTTAAATTTCGAAAGTTTTTTTTTATTTGCACAAATGTTGGTTTATTTGTAACAATAAATTAAAAAAATTATATATTTGTTTTGGGTTAATGTTTTCTGACCTGAGGTGCCATTTAGTAGCACTAACATCATCATCATCAGTTTCCAGATTACTTAACCTCTAGCAGCAGGGTCATAAATGGACAAACTGGACTACTGGGTCACTCTACTCTTGCCAGTATTGTGCTTGTCTTAGTGCTGCCTTGGAATAGCCTTGGCCTCTAAAGTGCCCTCATTTGCCATGTGAATGCCATCAACATCCGAAAAGGTAAGAAATCTGAAGATTTTAAATGATGTTTCATGTATGTTTGCCTTCTATTATCATTTGCATCATCACATTTATTCATTCCTTTTTCTCTGCCCTCAATCCAGATCTCTGTCGCTTCTCTACAAAGATCCTCGTGGAGTTGTACCCCGACCACCAGTCTGAGGTGAGGCCAGGATGTCCCACGTAAAAAAAACAACTGCGACGGGTTTGGGAGGTGTGAGAGCTGCCAGGCTGCCTCTTTCCAGGAGTCTTTGAAGGTGATTATTGTTGGATGATGATAATGATGTTTGTGATAATTACGATATTGGTAGTGATGATAACGATGTTTGTAGTGATAAGGATGTTTGTGATAATTATAATTTTGGTAGTGATGATAATGATGATTGTGATAATTATGGTAATGGGGATGATAATGATAACTTCAGTGGTCTCGTCAGGAGGAGGATGACAAGTCCAACGGCATGTGGAAGGTTAACGATTCTGGCACTGCTTCCACTCCACAGGTGTCTGAAGAAAATCTGACAACAGGGGAGACATCGAGGAAGAGATCAGGTGTCACTACGACTGAGGTTCTGCTCGAGGATGTCCTCCTTCTCTATTGGCTGCATTCTCTGAACATTGAGAATCCCTCGTTCTGGCAGTGAACGACTGTACCATGATGATGAAGACTGGTCAGTGTCCTTTCAGCATCAGTGAATTCCTTCTCGAGTGTGACGTCGCTAAGGTCCAACCATCTTATGGTCGGCATGTCGTGCACGGAGCAGGACCATCTCATCTACCTGGAAGGCACAAATGAACAATGGCATGGAAAGAGCTAGTGCCACCTTCATTGAAACCCTGGATATTTGATTCTGAATCATCAGGTGTCACGTCGTTCATTCGGAATGAGTTGCTGACAAGATTTTTCATGGAAAACATTCAGGCTACCAGGACAACAATGTCTCAGGTAAAGCCTTTATGTCCATCCATTGAGTGTGGTTTGCAGTCCCCAAGCATTAATGGGCTTTGCCAAAGGTGGGTTTCTCATTTTCACTTGAATAATTATTTGATGTGCATAAACACATTATTGGGTTGTTGTTTATTAAGGATGCTGTCGAATTATATTAAATTTAATATCATTTCATCTTAACATTACTAGTATAATTTTTAATATTGTTGTTGTTATTTTTGAGATTGAGTTTAAACTTGTAAATGTAAGTCTAATCAATTGCTATTTTAAGGAATGTGATATTTTGTACCAATAATTTTCCTTAACAGAAACCGGATCAAGTATCTGAAGAACTGAATGAGGGTCTCAGTTGAAGGCCTTGCCTGGTGACCCAACCTGACTTGCAGGAGAAGAAACTCCCCGATCCCATTCATTTCCCCATCAGGGGCCTGGTGTGGTGAGGGCCGGACACCATTCACTGGGTTCAGTCCATCGTAAGTGACGTCATTATGCTATTGTCGGTTCGTGTTGTGGTTTGTCTTTTGGCAGTTGTGTTTGAGTATGCAGGATCATGATTTTGATGGTTCAGATGTGATAGGCTAATTATTATTGCGTTAGGCTAGTAACGTGTAATTGTAACTTAATGTATATAGCTTCTGATGACCATTTATACAGCACTCCCTCCCCTCCCTCTATACATATTGTAGTATATGTTTTGTATATCCTTAAGATAAACATTATCATTACTAGTTTATTACCTGAATGACAATCAATACAGGTGTATATATTCAGCACCTTGTTCCTATGTATGAATAATAATAATAATTTTTGCTTAAGTTGTGCCAAGAGACTCGACAGAAACCCGAACAAATTTTGAACCGCCTACCAGTACTCAACCAGTTGGTTGAGGAACGAACTTGGAAAGTTTCTGCCTTGGAAACATTGGTGACAATGAATGCTAGGCTATGATGATGATGATAAAAGCGATTATTTGTCTTATTGTTGTTAATGATGATGATGATGATGATTATTATTATTATTATTATTACTTATGGTTATTAGTAGGAGTGAGTTTAATGTTTAGAAAGTGTTCAAAATAACAACAACAGTTTTGATTGCCAACACCTTTTCGATTAGTCTTGAAATGGCAAAGCTACTAATGCACCTCATTAACGGTTCCATTTTTTGATTCTTCAATCCTTACATTGCTCCATTTCTGCTTTGCTGGAATAATTTTAAAATCACTTTTTATTAGTTTCAGATAGCAGATCTGGTCTGAGCACCAGAAAGCCCTTTTTACAGGAGGAGCAAGAATCTTTCCACCATGGCGTCGTCGACATCATCGTCAGCATCATACTCGTCATCAAAATTCTGCCATTTTCAGAAATATTTAATTGTAATCTCTCTCTAATGATTTGGAGGTGCCAGCATAATTCTTAGAGAAGTTGATGGAAATAAGGTTGAGTTGGATTTTTATATTTATTTTAGGTTAGGTAACTCCGAGCATCATATTCAAGCTCCTTTAAAATCATTTAGAAAGGTGTCAAAATCATCTTAGTTATGCAGTGGACTATAACTATAACTATGATAAAAACTATAAATAAGATAAATAAATACTTAGAAAAGCAGTTTTTATCAATCTTCATTAGTGTAGCTGAACAATTTAGTAAACAAAGGCAGATTAGTTAAGTAGTAATTGAGTAACTAGAAAACAGTAGCTTGGAGAGGCGCATGTTGATGACTGCCTTTGCTGGTCTGATGATTTTCATATAATTAAGTTTACTTTTAAAATAAGTTGAGTTTTTAATGGTTGTCGATAATAGTGGGCCTCGGTGAAAACTTCGATTCTTTCAAGTAGGCTTGTCGTTGTCTGGAATTGTTGATAGGTTTATGGAAGTGATAACAATAACTTTAGGAAATATAATGCTAATTGCCACCTTGATCATCACATTAACAAGAGTAAAATGCTTTTAAAGAAAGAGATATTGACTTCGTGACGCTTCGCGTCAGAAGTAACCCGTGTATTCGACTCACAAATATTGCAAAAACAGGATCAGGTTATGAAGTAATAAATTAAAGCGGCGAATTAAAATTGAATTCATTTAAAAAATTAAAAGAAGTGTTTGAAGAATTAGCTTTAATGCTAATAACAAAAAGGTATATTTGGTTGAGGAGGAAACTTTAGAGACTTTTGGGACATTTGCATTTTTATTTTCCAGATTTTTATTAATTATTTAACAAATTCAAGATGACCAAGAATTTGCTATATGTATATATATCTATATTAAATATAATTATATATCTAAAATTCAATTTATTTGGAAAATAATAATGGCTCATATCAATAAACTGAGTGCAGTCGGATACGTGTTTAGTGAAGAATGTTTCCAGCTTGTTAATGGCATGCCAAAGATAGCTGGAAGGGTAGCTGATTTGTAGTACCTTAATATTGTTAAATAATGTGTTATTTTTAATTTTGAAGGAACTTTTTGTTTTGATTGGATGTGGATGCTTCTCCTTAATATAAATTATTACATTACATTGAGACAAATTTTAAGGATTAGCATTTATCTTTCTATTTTATCCATAGGCTGCCAGAATTCACAGTCTAATAGAAAATTACGAATTGCTAGACAGAATGAGGTTGGTTTAGTTTTGAAATTATTTTACAAATTATATACACACTGTACAATCTACCATTGAAACTCTACATAGGATCATAAAACCTATACCAGTTTTGGACGAATGCCTCCTGCAGTTTCATTCCTCTGACTATCTCGATTACATCAAGAAGTGGAGCAGTGAGAGGGTCACAATCTTTCAGAAGTCAGAGGAAAGGGAAGATTTTGATGAGGAAATTGTGGAGGATGGTTTGGCTGAAGATGAGGTGGCACTGGAGGAGTATGGTTTTGGTGAGTAGTAACTTCAACTGTAAATGGCTTTGGGTCACCTTGATTCTCCATGTATGTTTGTATCATTGATTGATTGATTGATTGACTGCTTGAGTTGTTTCCAGGTTACGACTGTCTTTTCATGAAGAACATCCTTCCCTTCGCGAGACAAGTTGCTGGTTCGAGCGTATCAGCAGCACAGGCCGTTGTAAAAGGAGAGGTCAACTGTGCTATCAACTGGTTTGGGGGCTGGCACCATGCCAAGAGGGGTGTGCAAGGAATTTGAATATTTGAATTAATTTGTTCATTGACATGTGAGGAATGCTTTCTGATGCTTTACAACTCAGGTGAAATGCATCAGGCTTCTGCTACGTCAATGATGTCATCCTGTGCATCTTCACCCTCCTCAGGAAGTTCGACAATGTCCTCTGCATTGACATCGACTTCCATCATGGTGACGGTTGGTCATGATGACGATGATGATTGCGTTGCATCTGGAGACCTTGATGACAATGGGTGTATTATTCAGTGATGGTGATTGTGTTTGTATATACAGTGAAGGTTAGTTTACAGGATCAGTGTTGTTATTAAATGACGACGTTAACAGAGGTGGCACTTAAGCCCAAATCATCTCAGTTATGCAAAGGACTATAATCAAATAAATAAATAAGAGGTGGTACTTTCTTTTATGTAAGGTCATTTCTCATGGATGATTTTGAATGGTCTCCAATCGAAATTTGGCCTCAGTTCATATCAGCTGTCTGACCAATGGATGGGCAGTTTGTAACCGTCTTTGTTTTCTTCATCAGGAGTGGAGGAAGCCTTCCACAATTCTCCTAGAATCATGACTCTATCTTTCCATTTGAATAAGGATGGATTTTTTCCAGGTGATGATGATGATATTTGAAACAAATTGAAAGAAGTTGAACATGCAAAGTTCTATTATAAATGGTGACTAATATTTCAAATTAAACCCTTGAGGTTCAAGGTCTGTCCTTTGTCTGAGTCACTGAACCAGATGGAAATTATTGAACCATAATCATCATCACTGACACTATTATCATCATCTACAGGAACTGGGTTGCACGAACACCACGGTTCAGGCAAGGGCTTGTACCACAATGTCAACGTTCCTCTTAAGGAAGGCTTGGATGACGAGATGTTTTGCAACATCTTTGATCAGTGGGTTTATGATGAAATTATGATTACAAATACATTGGTTGTTATGAGTGTCATTTTGTGAAAGTTTGGTTTAAATTTATTTAATTTGACTCGTAAGGGGAAACATTAATTTTACAGGATCTTTGGATCGATCTCGGCCAACTATCCTTACAAAGCCATCGTCTGCCAATCAGGATGTGATGCCCTGTCAGGTGACCCAATGAAGGGTTTTAATTGGACTGAAAAATCCTTCCTTCACGTAGCTGAAACCATTAGGAATTCAGGAGTACCAGTCATTTCCCTTGGGGGAGGTCTATTCTATTTATGATTGGCTCATAAATTAAATAAATTAAGGTTCATAGCTTATCTTGGCAATTATCTCGTCTTTTGCAGAAAATTGAAAATTTCATGTTTAAGCTTGGACTTGCTGTGAATTTTATAACCCAATTAAAAAGCCTTCTGAAATGTTTAATTAAATAGTTTTAATTTTCAGGATGTAAATGTTTTAATTGTCTATTATTAACTAGCTCTTATAGAAGCAGTGTTGACTTATTTGTGGTTGATTTTGTCAGATTTTTTTTTACAGGAGGCTACAACTTTTCGAATACTGCAAGATGTTGGACGAGTCTCACTGCTGCTCTATGTGGGGTTGAAATTGATTCAAACATTCCTGATCATGAGGTCAGACTCAAATTTCATGTAATACTTCATGTAAAATTTCATGTAACATGTTGGATAATTTGATGGATATTTATTTTTTTGCAGTTAGTGGCATTTTTCTGAAATTAATTATTTTGTTGTTATTTTTTTTTATTTAAATTCATTTTGTTGATAATTTCTTGCAGTTCTTCACAGAATACAAGCCTGGATTTGATTTAGCAGTTAATCTGTTGCCCATGTACAATAGAAATGAGCCTGACAAAGTCAATATGATTGTCTCTGCACTGAAAAGTGAGCTTATGGTAATATTTTGTGCATTGTTGGAATCTGACTTGCATTTTGTTCTGAGGAGTATTCAGAGGAGTTAATTCATAATTTATTGTGATGTTTAATGGTTCAGAAATATAACAAAAGCGTTGTGTTTAGTAACTAATTGATGCTGTTTATCATTTCTTGCAGATAACCTTCTACGCATAAAAATTCAATGATGAGTCCTTTACTTGACTTGATCAAGCAAATGTCCTCTAATTGTCTGTTGCTGCTGGCTAAAATGATCTCAGTTTAATTAAAAGTTCTGGGGTCGGCGATTCGTTTACCTTTTTTGGGGATGGATCAATACATAAAATAAAATAACGAAAAACAACACTCGAGATGCTAACTTTTAAACCCTTAACCATGTAAACAAGCAAAACTCGTCTGGTTGCTGTGTCGCTCGGTAGATGTGTGTGATTCACAGGCTGCGTGGCATTGAACAAAGGTGCAAATTGATTATAAGTTTAATTTAACTAATTATATTAGATACAAATGCTTGACGATGACGATCTTCCCAAACTTGTTCCAATTGAGAGCGAGGGAGTGGTTCGAGAAGTTGGCGTCAAAGTGCCGATTACAGTGATTACCGGATTTTTAGGCTAGTGGAAGTTTCTTAAATGGAGGGGTTAATGCAGATTGTCAGCGGGGCTTAAATAAGAAGTACTTGCACAACAATTAACGGAGAAGATCTATCCAAGGGTACGTGCCCTGTAACTCAAAAGAGAATAACTTGTTAATTTCAGGTTCAGGAAAAACGACTTTAATGTAATTACGATGTAGTTGCTTGTCAAATAGCAAATTCAATACATTTGTGAAACATAAGATGCTTACTAAAAATTTGTTTGTTTTATTAAAATCTGCTATAATATTATATAATAATGTAAAATACTACCATGTTTCCCCAAAAATAAGACCTATCATGGTTTTTCAAGGCGCTCGTAATATTTTTAATCTTAATTTTTTTACCATCATTTATAGGCCCTGGCGGCAGTGCAGGCTGGGCTTCTAATGCGACACATTACGACTGTTGCCATTAGCGCCGTATGAAGGAACGTAACCCATTCGGCTAATCTGCACAAAAAAAATGGAACGCTTCACGAATTTACGTGTCAACATAAGCCCTTGATAAGATAACCAGACATTTAAGCAAAGTTTTCTCGCTTCTAAATGTGAGAGAGATTATGCGGGAATTGGATTTGCAAGCAATTTGGACAGGAAATATAATGAAGAAGTTGATGTGACTGACATTCAACTAATTTAAAAAAAATCTATAATCGAAGGGATGGTTATAGAAACTCTTGCAAACAGGTACGATTTGAAATTAACAGAGTCACATCAAAGCATTTTCTAACATTCTTGTAAATTATTTGTAATGTAATTATTAATAAATTATTAAAGTCATGATCTTTGCCTCTTGTAGCACAATAAATTGTGTGAAAAAATGTGCTGGCTGGTTGTTGTTTATGAAAATATAAGACACCCCCCGAAAATAAGCCCTAGCACATGTTTTGGAGCAAAAATTAATATAAGGCACTGTCTTATTTTCAGGAAAACAAGGTAGTATACAATTGTATGAATCATAACAGTATATAATCTAATAATATACAATATTATAATTATGATTCTACTCCTTGCAGAATGGTAAATGCTTCAACTGACATCCATGAAACTGTCCATTCAAAGTGAGTTTGCATCATCATCATTATCATCATTCATATTATTTTATTATCATAAAATCAGGAACAAATGATCTTCTTAAAGAATATTAAAAACCTTGAAATAAAACTCAATAATTATGATTCTACTCCTTGCAGAATGGTAAATGCTTCAGCTGACATCCATGAAACTGTCCATTCAAAGTGAGTTTGCATCATCATCATTATCATCATTCATATTATTTTATTATCATAAAATCAGGAACAAATGATCTTCTTAAAGAATATTAAAAACCTTGAAATAAAACTCAATAATTTAGTGTCAGATTTTTCTCTGTTTGTAGGATTGAACTTGACCTCATCTTCAACTTAAAGTCATTCTGTGGGATACCCACAAAATACAGGTGTCATGTTGGGCGTTGTTGCCGATGCATGAAGTTGCACATTGTTGCACTTTGTTTCCTTATTTGTATCATCGATAGATGTGTTGTTGGCATTGTTTCATAAATGTAATCTTCGTGTGCTTATTCTAATCAGATAGCCATTCTCTGATAGATGCTACCAATGTACTCGAGGGTGTCCACTTGAAGGTAATCATTGATTGGTTGGTTTGGTTTGCTCTTGTCCCTAGCAACAAAATTTTAGCCAACAAAGCTTTAGCCAAACTTTTTATTATTATTTATTAAATTAAATAATGGGATTGATATTGTATCTATTCGTTTGGATGTACGGTTCACCCTTAGGGCATATCAACTGTAACCCTCGAGTACCAGAACAACATAGTCAAGTCGAAGTTTGAGAAATTTCTCCAGAATCTCTTGTGGAAAAAGTCCTACTAAAACTGACGGAAGGACGGGAAAATGGATATTCTGCGACTGAAGGTACCCCTCGATTGGCCGAGCAGTGGTTGTACTATCATTATCATTACCTCCTTTTCTCTACCTTAGTGTGTCATCTCCGTGGTGGACTTCCTTTTCCAGATCATTCTCCAGGCAGTGCAGGAGATTTACGAGCTTAAGGAGACCAACATAAGATGGATTGAAACGAACCAACATCGAGGGAATCTTTGCAACCCAATGACCTCAGAGTACTCGACCGAAGGCTCTCCTCTAACTAGAGTCACACGATTGGTTTTTATCGGCATGAATTTGGACAGGGATTTGTTGGATGAGTTGCTGAAGCAGTGTTTGGTTGCTTGAATCAGTCGGTGTTTGTGAAAATCAGTTTTAATTACAGGCTCTTAATTAATTAAAAGTTGATACATGATATGAAATGGATGTTAAATTAAACCTAGGTTTTAATTTTTGTGGGCAAACTTAGAAAGTGACCAAGCCGGATCCAAAAACGCCGGTGAAGTATTCAAGTGGATTAAACTCCGCTATTTTTCCCTGTATGGCCGAGTCACTCGCGTTGCTATTTTGGAAGAGAGGAATCAAGATTAAAAAGGCGTACTCGCTTAGTCGGGGCTGTTTGAAGGCGGTCCGCCATATCTTTCTCGGTTTCCAAACAGGAACGTTATTTGGAGGGGTAATGCCTCTCCTTACTTCAGAATAGACTCATAAAATGTCATCTCATGTTTTGTTGGGGTTTGCCCCACCTTGTAAAAACTGAGATGACATTCCTCCAAGGTTGACAAATTCACTGCTTGTTCCCGTATGAGCACAGGCTGAGTTAAACCTGCAGGTCTCTTTCAAGATTTTCTTCAAATGACCGAAAATCTGTTTAGTCAACTTGATGATAATGCAACTTGTAATATTGGTGCTTCTCAAAGATGGAGAAGAGCTGGTATTTAACCAAATCCTTGTCTTTTCTGAAGTTCTTCTCGTCCTGCGCCTTGCCTATGTCAATTACGTGCACGACTGTTCAGTTGCTCAGTCTGTTTTGATTTTTACTTTATTTCAACATTTTAAATAGAGCGATTCGAGATGCGATGAATCAGCTTTCGTTTTGTTAAAATAACCCTAGTTACGCGTCATTTAACGATACGATTGACTTTATTCAAAATACAGGAAATGCGAGAATGCCAATCCCAGCATTCAAAAATTGCTCACCCGAGTTATCTGCATTTGGGATAATCGCAATTTTCACCTGATCCCAAGTATTGGGTGCCATATCAAGATTGTTAGGGAATACCAAAGTATCCGGGATCTAAACCTTTAGTTGTGCCTCTGGAGCTAGTGTGTGCATATTGTATTCATTTCAGTAACAAATGCATATTTTTTTTAAATGGGCTAAAATTATAAGCAAGGCAATCATAAGTCAATTATATAAGGAGAAAGGTCGCATTTTTGAAGAAGTTCCAGTAGCAGCTGGTTTGCTTATATTAAATAGCACAGGTTTTTATTTAATTTGGTTAAAAAGTTAATTGAGTTGACAATGCAAATGATTCATATGTCCATATGAACAAAATTATTTATTCAATTCCTAACTAGCACATTTGAGCAAAATCGCAACCAATCAATCTATGGCTAGCTTATGGCAGATTGATCAAAAAAATCTAATTCAGCAACAAGGTCCGCTATTTTTTTAGAATAACCAGAAAATGCTCGATACTAGAGGAATACCTTTTTAATAATAGGCCAATCAAAAAAACTCGCCTTATTTAATTAATGTATAAACTTCACTGGTATGTGCGATTTAAACTAGACTCAAACGATATTGTTCTTTATTGAAAAACTGGGAAATATGCAACCCAACCCCCACAATCACAAATTGTGAGCCCGAATTACTTCCATTAGGGGTAATTGCAAGTACAAGCTAATCCAAAGTTCAATGGGATTACCTCCGCCTGGGCGAGCCCTCCACTTGTCCATGGCTACCACCTATTCCTTGCAAGTTTGATTTAACTATTTATTTATTTGATTTAACGGTCGGTTATTTATTGACGTCCATTTCATAACTAGATGATTAGGACGGGCTTTTGATTTAACGATGAATGGATCTTTTTTTATGTGCAGTGGGCAACCTTAACAGTGGTGTTTTCTCTGAAAATTTTTTTTTTATTATTTAATTAAATTAAAGTAAATTTCAATTAAAGCGATTCTCGATGAAGTAGCTTTCGCAATCTCAAAATGGCTTAACTTTATTTGAAATACCGGGAAATGCGCGTACGCAACTCCCAACACTCAAAAAATACCCACTCGAGTGACCCTCTCAAGGGGCAATCGCAGACTTCAACCGACCCCATGTGCAATGGGCCAGCCTCCATCTGGGTAGTCCGCCTTTTTTTATCACGGAGTTCCCGCAAGTAAGTATGATTTTCCGTGGCTCCCTAACACTTTTCTAAGCCTTGGCCAATATGTGCGGTGGCGTTTTCTTGCCCTAGTCAGCAAGTATGCAAGATTATTATGCAACATCGATTGGATCTAAACAACGTGCCCATATTTGCACTACTAATTGTAAAAAATTAAATTTAAGTGGAACGGTTAATCACATTGTTAGGGCTAGACTTTATTTTGATGGAGATTTATGCCATTTTGTCAGACTCTCAGCTAAAATGCTTGTCGACTTATAAACTTGACTGATAAAGTGATGACTTATAAACGATCGCTGTCGTAAATATTGAAATTTATGGAAATCAACTTTAAACGTTTCAGAGTTTTTATAGAGAACTTTTTTTCAGAGAACTTATATTAAAATCGATTGGCGCGAAGATGGCAACTGTTAACGAAAAAACTTCCGATAAAATCAAAACAACTTGGCCAAAATAAGAGACTTATGAGTACTGGAGTACGAAAAAGGCAATTATAAATCAACCGAGCCAGTTAAAAATGCAGTAACTATTATAAAATATAAAACACAACTTAGAGAGCCAGAGATTATTATTTAAACGTTTATTAAAATTCGGGAACCATTTTTATTCAACGTTTTGAACGATTTGAAGCTGCCCCGCACCCAGCCCTGAGATGTGGTTCGATAATACAGACGCTTAAAAATTAACTGATGCAGATATAGCAGTGCCGACTGCTTTAAAAATAAAAGAAAGATCAGAGAGCCAGGGACGATTATTCCAAAATAATAAAAAATCGGGAACTATTTTTAATTAACGCTTGAAAACTTTGCAGCAAAATGATGGCAGATTCCTGACTGCGCTTTCCCAAATAGTTAAATAATCGAATTTTCCTAAAAAATATTTATCAGAATAATTATGACAAGAATAAGTATGTATTTTTCATCCACGGTGTGGCGTATCCAATACATAAACGTTCGATAAAATCAAAGCCTTTCATTCAATATTTTAAAAGTCTTCCTGATCATGGCTTTCAAGTACTTTGCAATTCTTTACAATTGCAAACAGCTGCTCAAGCAGGAGAGGGTGATCTTCCCAGCTTACATTTCGATGACAGTTTCTGTCGTGAGGCCTTTTAAACAAAAAAGAATTTTTTTATATACTTCTAAATTTGGTAAGTCTAGTTTTCCGGCGTTTTATTTCTTATCGACGGACACTCAGCTAGGAAATAATGAATGTTTCTTACAAAATAGAACTCTTGACGGAAGTTGATAAGTGGCCTGTGTTTCAACTGTCCTTCGAAGCTGATAGGAAGGTGAGCAATAGAACCACATCTCAGGGGTTGGGCGCGGGTAGCTTTAAATCGTTCAAAACGTTAAATAAAAATGGTTCCCGATTTTTAGTAAACTTCTAAATAGTATTATATTGCCTCGTTCAGGGATCCTGGCTCTCTTCCCCTGTATCTGGAAACTCTGAGAATGAGGATGAGGAGGAGGAAGAGGAGGAGGAGGATGTGAAAACAAATGAGGATTCAAACATGCTGGAGAGAGGTCTCAAACTCAGGCATTGTGGCTTCTGTGGGATGAAGGTTATTACAATTGGTGGTGGTGGTGGTGATGATGATGGCAGTGATGCTTGCCAATCAAACATTGTATACTTTGTTTAAGCAACCAAAATACTTTATAAGTATAATCATCATCTAGATCTTTTATCAGAACAAATGAAGGCAATGTTGTTGGAGCTCCATCTGCACACTCTCATGATTCATGTCCCAAAAAAGCTAAAGCAAACATTGCAGTGAGAAGGATGAGAGTGCTTGTCCCTTGGCCTTCTTGTATACTTCAAAATTATCCTCGCTTTAAAGTGGATGGCCCTCTTTCTGTTCCTTACTTTGACTGCCTCCCTGCAGTAATTATTCCGGTAAAGTACAAAGGGCCCACTGCGTTTCCCCTTGTAGGTCTTTTGTTCAACACTAAAGGTTGCTGTAAGTTCTCGACTTGCAAGATGAAGTTCACCTTTAGGATAAAGGACAAAGATTTGTTGGCTGAGCTTTTCTTTGGCGGAAGTCTGGTACGTCATCACGCCGAGGTGGAAGAACACGCAAGGCCAGTGCGAGGGCAGAGAAGAGTTGAACTGGCGGAAGAAATTAGAGATATTCACCCATGCGACGTGTACGATAGAGGACTTCGTAAGATGACGGAAGCAGAATATCAATCTGGAAATAAATTTTTGATCAAATAAATAGAGGCGCTTGTGGCAGTGCAAACTGGGTTTCGAACACGACACGACTGCTGCCATTGCCGCCACATGCAGGCACGTAACCCATTCCGTCAACCTTCACGGCAATATAAACGTATGACTAATTAATTATTTTATTAACGTCAATTGCATAGTTAGATTATTAGGATTGTGCTCCCGCAATGGGGTTAGAATTCGCGCGACCATCGTGAGAGGAGCAGCCTTAACCATTAGGCCACGCGGGCGCACTTATAAACGTAAATAAGTTTTATATAATCTTGATATTGTAATACAGTATTTATATCAATAATTACAACATTTTTTCATAGATGTAATATAGTAATTATATGCCTATCAGTAATTTTTATACAGATGCAATGCAGTAATTGTAATGTAATAGCATAAAACTATATGAAGCTGAGGTACGCCTTGCATTCGTTGGCTGTTTTATTTTCTTCTCAGCTTAAATAAGTTCTCAGAAGATGCATAGGATTCGCAGGGAAAGCAATACGACGGACATGTGATCATTTCGTTGGGAGAGATCGCTCACCAGCATACATCATCGAAGATCACATAGACGCCCGAGCTTAAGGACAAGGACCATCCGTTGAAGTCTACATTGTAATACAATTATTGTATGTAAATAAAAAATTTGTAAACAGATGTAACTTATTTAATCGTTATTTTGAAGGACATACAACATCAAAGATCACATTGAGCAGAACAAGTCCGCCAAAGTCTATTTTTAATAAAAACTTTAACTTTTTTAAAATTTGGTTTACACTACTACTGCTCAATAAACCCGATACATAAAAAAACATTTAAACTAATCTACTGCTTTGTCATTGCTTATGATCATTTGTTTTTGTTTATCGACCTAGCGGACGTCCTAAAACGTCTTTATCCCTCTGATAAGCAATGTACAATGACGTATAAAAATTACCTTTCTTTATTGTTTTCTCTCTGTCCCAAACTGTCACACTTTCTTAGACCCCGCTCGAGCGTGACGTACTTTATGAACGACCCCTGCTTAAAATATTTAGATATCGAACCAATGACAAGTTAAGCGTGTCGTGATGTTGACAAGTATGAACCATCGTACTGGAGACTGGCATATATTTTATGTCAATGAATCAAAAGCCTAAACTGGTTGTTATGAATACAATCGAATTTGGCTTTGCTGTAAAATCAGCGAGGCTGAAATATTATTTAGTTTGGCTCGTCTTAACAACAAATCTGCTGGTGGTTGCGGACTCAGAGGCTGCCAGGTCTAATGGTCTAATCATCTAATTTGCTCCAAATCTGGATGTTTTAACCTAAAATATGCGCGTAGCTACAGCAAGGCTATTTGCAAACGAAACATTCGACAGATACCATTTCAAATACAAGCACTTCTTACTCAACAGGACAACGGTCGAGAAAAGTGATCACTAAATTATGTCAGTGAAATCAAGCTAAATGTGATATATGGAGCTTCGCTTCTAAAGATCCTGGATCATGCTCAAAATAAAATTATTAAAAAAACATATTTGCTCTTCAAATTAAAGCTATTACAATTAAATGGTATAATATTACAAATAAATAGCATTCAATTTGTATGGCAAACAGTTAAAGGCTATAAAATATTGATATTACATTAATTACTGGGATAATAGTAACAACGTAAATTTACGATTACTATCCTGCTATTTTATTCTAAATAACATTTTAAAATAATTACTAAACTCATTAAACTTGATGAAAACGTTTCGTCTGACGATTAAAAACAAGAAATAAACTTTTAACACAGGTTTAAATTAAAACATTTGTTATTATTATTTTCATCTAACAATATACAGTCACATTATAACTGAACGCATTAATTAAAACTTACATTACATTAATACAGATTAAGACCCTCTGTAATCGCAAAAAGCAGTTTTTCTTCAAGAACTTTTTTAGTGCTGTACTCACCTATGCACAAACAGTTGGAGCAAGTCCTAGCTCCAGGCAGATAATCGTCAGGTTTTCCATTAGGCCATTGACGACATACATTGAGTTTTGGTTCCAGAGCAGCCAGACCCCTAAATGGCAATCTTGGTGTGCCTGTGATGAATTGTAGAAAGTTTCTTTGATCGCTCGCAGATAGTGAAGAGAGAACTTCGAATAGATATTGAACTACTGGTGCCTCTGGGTCGAAAGATCGATGAATATCGATGTTATTTCTCAGATATTCCACAGTCCATTGTTCTTTAATCAGACCGCAAAACATTTGATCGTATTCGTGAGGATATAAAAGTTCCCTGAAATAATTGATGTTCCTGCCACAATGATTGATAAAAAAAGAAAATCCACTACTAATTTCTTTTATACTGTTCTGGGGGTTTTTGTACAACACCCACCAGGTGAGCAACTTCAGGTATTTTTCCAGGTTGTCAATGCTTAATAAAACTTCGCTTCCACCCTCTTCCATCTCGACGTCTGGATAACCTGGGAGGGTGAAGTTCACGCAGAGATCTTCAAAAGAACAACCATCGCATTCTATTTTGGACATGGCCTGCATTTTTTCTTCAACCGAAAGTGTTTTATTGCTCTCGATACTCCATTTTTCTCTCAAGGCATCCACGAGACTTTCGAGAAATCTATAAATGTACGGCATCACGTACTTGAAATCGGCGAGCGAGAGTTGCTGAGCATCAAGATTACTCCTGAACAAACATTTATAGAATGCATTGCTAAAATTGATATCTATCCTGTGGTCGTCTATAATAGATCTGGCCATTACCATTCCTATGGCGAATAGGCAGTCCTTTGCCATCGGGTTACGCGATGGTTTTGGCGATGGGAACAATCCAAGCGGTGAATTAACATATGAAACACCATTGGGACCTTTTCTCGGCTCTCCATGCCACAGGTCGTATGCATAATTCTGGCAATCTTTTGAGAATTTCGAATAGAACTCTTTAGACGGCCCGTGAGTGGTACTGCCAATATTATAACTAAACACCCAGTTATACTCCTTCAGGTAGTGTAATTTGCTAACTACGCTGTTGAGAGTATATTCCTTTTTAATATATTCGAGTCCTTTATATCGATTTAACTTGCCTTTAACAAGCTTAAATAAAAAGACGCGATTTTCTAAAGACAGCAAGAAAGGATAAGATTCTGTAAGTCGTTTAGTAAAATCAGGCACCAGGAATAATCGATTAATTCTCTTGTTTTCTATGTTATTCACGGCCTCTTCTAAAACACCGCTGATATAACAACTCTTATCGATAAGTCTATCTGTTGACAGATATCCAAACAAGATTGCCCAGTTCTCATTAACCTCGTAAAAGATTGACAGTAGTCTCAGAGCTCGGAGCAGTGGATTAGAAAACAGCTGCTTTTTCGACTTTGACGGTCCAAGTACTCTGTCGAACGATGAAGACTTGTTCAGACCCAGCCTAATGTCCATAGGGCTTTTGGGGACGTGTAGGCAGTCATCTAAGCCAAGAAGATCAGGATGAATAGTGATTAAGTCATTATTGACAAGGATTGCATCTACAGTGCTTACGACAAAAGTAACTAGAGCCCTGAATTTTTTGGCCCCTTCTGAACTTACGTTCAGTTTATCCTTGTAACTTGAAGAATCGGGCAGATTTAAAGTAATCTGTAAATAACTTTTGAGTCGACAGTAGTTGTCTTCCAAAGCTCCTTCAGTATCCAATAGTATGTTTCTCACTATCAAGTCAATTTCCTCAATTTGAGTCGATAGGTAATTATCGTCGCATTGGTACTTTGACAGAGTTTGGTCGTTCAGCCATTGTGGAATCATGTTAGAATAAGCGCACCATATCCATTGGAATTGTCCTTTTGACATTAACGCTTTGACAATTTGGCGCATTGATTTCAGCAGCTGAATAACGACCGTCTTTTCGAAAACCTCGCAGCATTTTCCAAGTTCGATAAGGATTGCGAAACCTATTAAAATTTTATCATCGCTTATTGGGGTACTAGTCATCAATTTTTTTAAGAAGTTCAGAAGATTATCTATTGGTATGAGATCTTCCAGACATTTTTTATCAATTGCAAAGCATATCATCTTTAGTAGGAAAACTTGATTTTCAATCGGACACATCGGCAGCTGACAAAATGAGTACAAAGTTGTAAAGGTATCTTTAACCAGTTTAGTAGCATTAGCATTAATCGAGCCTTCTGACAAAATTTTTCCGGAAATCTTGTTTATGTCCTCAGTCCAATATCTGTATTTAGTGGCTGGAAGGAACAAAGCAATGACATGGCAAGTCATTACGCGTTCATCGGTTTCAGTCGTGGCAATAATGTTTTGTTGACTTTCAATCTCTTTTTCCATAATTTTGGCTAGAACGTATCCTATTCCCAATTTTATGAAAGACGTTATCAGAGAATCGTGTTCATAGATGACGTAAATCAGGTTCCTTACGCTCAGTAATAACTGAGGCTCAATCACCAACTTTTCCCACTTGAGAGTAGAAAGTATTAAGAGGAGTAAATTATGAGAAATCAGTTCATTAGCGTTATCCCTCAAGATACTTTCGACAGATTCTAACACAGCCACCAACAATTTTTCTTCTACCGAATCTACAAGGCATTCTACAGTAAATACCTCATGACAAGTATTCAATTTGTTCAGAAACTTTAGCGTGATATTGGTCAAATGTAGCCTTAACTTTGTGGGCATTTTTGACTGTTTGAGGTTAAATTGGCTTGCGTATAGTACTTTCTAGAATGATTGTTGAATATGGCTCGTGTGTTGAGTAAACGTGTCGAGGCTATAAATGTACTATGTATATATGTATTTTGTAGATGCTACGAGATCTTATTGAGAAATAAATGTCATCGTGCTTGGTCGAGCATATAAATGACAAAAAAAGACTCCAAATATTTTATTAAAACTCTTTTTAACATTTTATTAAACTAATTTAGAATACGGAAAAATAATTAATTTGGGAATTTCGATAATTTCTAATAATTTATTCAAAATATTTTATTGAAACTCTTTTTAACATTATATTAAACTAATTTAGAATAAGTAAAAATAATTAATATTTGTAATTTCTATAATTTCGATAATTTCTTTAAACTAATTAATAAAAATCATTAAAATAAAATATAGATGTTGCCATATTCACGGAGAATGTATTTTCTAATATAATAAAACACATTATGAATGTATGTGAATTGGCCTAAGGGTTAAGGCTGCGCCTCTCATGATGGCAGCACGGGATTCAAGACCCGCTGCGGGAGCACCGTCCTAATCATCTAGATATGCAACGGACGTTAATAAAACATTACTTTTTTAATGTATGTGAACTTTGTCGGTTTCAAATTTATTTGATGAAGTTTTTGATGGCAGCGCCTCGGACCAATAAAAAGGCCAATTTAACTCTTTTATGATAGCATCATTTTAGCGCTCTGAAGAAGTCATTAATAGTTAATAATAAAATAAATCTGATGTTGTTTGATTATTATTGATGAATGCAACAAAGTGATCGACCAACTCGACATGCGAAAAGACATCCAGAAAATCTTCAAGATGATTCCTAGATACAAACAAGTTATGATCTCCGAACGCTCTCACTAATCTCTCATTCCACTCCAATCTATCTCCCAATAAGTCTCTCATACTTTCTAGTTTGGTTGTTGCAATAAACGAACATAGTGGTAAACATAATTGTTTGGGCTTCTCGACAACCTAGATTTCAATAAAAAATGTGCCGTTCTTATATTTGTCTATTATAATCATAAATTTATTACTACAAAATGTTTAATATTTTTTGAATAATATTTACTGCACTGTAATGTTTCTTAAAAGTTAACCTTTAGAAGAATTAGTATTAAGTAAAGTATAATACCGTATACAATAATCTTATATTCAGGAATCACAAATTCGCTAATGGGACAAGTCCATTGATTTCAACACTGCTGTAGTCGGATAAGTAGGGTTTTCATCGACAGGAACACCTGCCTGATCAACGGGTGCGGCCCACCCTTCGAGAACGCCAGGAGTTTTGGGCCGAAACGTTTGATGACGGGGGCACTTCTCTGATGATTCCCTGTCGGTCAGCTCCAAGTAGGTAGGAGTTTCTAAGTTCGAGGCATAGGCCATTTGGAACTCGGGAATAGACTGAGTGACAACCGGGAAAGACTGGTGACAACCTGGATAGACGGGTGACGTCTCGAAAAGACGAGTTTCGCTCCTAGGCTAGCAACCCGTTGCGATTAAAAAACATAAGAGTGGTTGGGACGGATTGGATGTCGTTCTCAAAAGCGAGCTCACAAAATTAATGAAAAGGGACCCTTCCCTGAAGTCCTTCACTGACTGCGTATATGCAAAGTGTTTGGAGAGTTACGGGGTCGTTGCTGAGAAACGACCTGTAAAACCGCAGAATTCACGACGGCAACGTCAGCTTGAGTGGCTGAAAGGCGAGAAGGCACTCCGTCGTCGTCGGAAGAGTGCCAAGGAAGATGAGAAAGCAAGTATTTCAGTTGTGTGAGAAGAGTTGAATGAACGTGTGAGAAACCTTCGCCGTGCCGAGTGTGTTAGGCAAAAGAACTATGAGAGGAGGAGAGCTCATAGGAAGTTTTTCAGTGATCCATATAGATATGGGAAAGCGTTACTCGACCCTTCGAAGTCTCTTGTAGGTAAAGACGAACTGGAAGAGCACCTTACAAATACGTATCGTGATTCCCTTCGTCACATTCCCCTTCCTGTGAGACAAGACATCCCAGTGGTGCCTCTCCCTACCAGTGTTTTTAGCTTGACATCTCCGTCGATTGAGGAAGTGAGGCGAGTTATTAGGAAAGCTAGGAACTGTTCGGCGCCGGGTCCCAATGGAATTCCCCACCTTTTGCATAAAAGATGCCCGAAGGTGCTATGTTTGCTGCACTCCCTCATCGAAAGGGCTTGGCAGTCAGGCATTGTAGATGATGAGTGGAGAGTAGCTGAAGGCGTCTATATACTAAAGTAACGGGACTCCCTTTGCCCAAATCAATTCAGACCTCTTTCGCTTTCGCTAGAAGGGAAAATATTTTTCTCCGTGATTGCAACGAGGTTCACTGAGTATGTGTTGTCCAATAAGTACGTTGATACATCGATTCGGAAGAAAAATGTTCCTCGCAAGCTCTCAATGGCTTCTTCATGTCGCATGCTATTTTGTTTATCACCTGAAAATTTAGACTTTGCGGGGCTGATTAACATTCATGTATTAGCTAATTTTAGGCGCTATTTTTGGACAGATGTTTTCCGAAAGTATGATCAGGCATTGTCATTTTCTCTCAATTAACAAGGTAAAAATCGTTATCATTAAATATGTCAACTAAAAGACAAAGAAGGACGGCTAGCGTTAGAGTTAACGTTAGTGACATGATATTAGCTGGGTCGGAGTTTGTCGACTCCTACTGTATATATAAACAATATACATTCAATAGACAAAACTGAATTGAACAAAAATTTTCGTTTCTTTTTCGTTTCCAAAAGCAATTTCGACCGAAAAAGAAAATGAACCGATAATAATTTTCCTAGTGGGACCGAAAACGAAACGACGCCTCAAATGACAAAAGTCACTATTCGGCATCAAAGACGAAAACGATATTCGGTCAGTCTCTAATTACTATCGCTGTGGTCATCATTGTTATCATCATCGATAATTATCTTAAATTCCGTTCTTAATTCGGGTCGTTCAAGGATAATCTTTTCTGAATCGTTCCAATTTTAGTATATATACAGACGAAACTAAATCAAAATCATCTTAGTTATGCAACAGTTTTTAATGAAATAAATTAAGGGCTCCTTGTCATAAGTCATTTGTTCGGGTCGTGACAGGTATTTCGTCAATCAATGGGCGATTTGATAATAATTATTACATTGTTAGATGCCTCAAGTTATTGTTTAAAACTATTAATTAATAATTGTTACTGATATTTTATTGAGATTTTCTAACGAGATTTCATGCTAATCTCGGAATAGAAAATCGAAGTAGACGAGTTTGGGTTCATGGCGACGTAATGAGCCATATATTTTTTCCGTAACGACTCGAGATCGGTCTGGAATAAAACAAATATTAATTAATTTATCTTGAGACAAATAATGTTAAGCGTGAGAAGAGGTATTCACGGTGTACTTTGCTCACCTGCAATAAAAGAAGTTAATTATGTATAATATTGTAGCAACAAATGAACGAATGATTGCAAATCATAAGGTGAACCAAACTGTTGAATCAAAAATTATGAACTCTCAAGTTTCAGGTTGTATCCTGGAAGACTAGCTTTTTAATTGACTTCTTCTTGTCTTCAGGAATACCATCCAATTATGCAAATTTAAACATAAAAATTAAAAATCTGGCCAGGGCGATTTTAAGAGGAATGTTTGATGATTATTTTGGTATAATTTATTTTGACATTGGCTGAGCAACTAAAAAGATTTTTGACCATGAAGTTGTCGCATTTTGTTGTTTTTCGGAAAAGTTTCAGTTAAATTATTCAAATTTAAACAAAAAATTTAAAAATCTGGACAGTGCGATCTTAAAATTAATGCTTGTAGATTATTTCTGTGTAATTTACTTTGACATTGGTTGAGTAGTTAAAAAGATTTTTGAACCTGCTAGCGTCATAACAATGGGCTCTCGCCCTGCTAGCCTTATTGAAGTGGGCTGATTAACATTCAAAATTATTAGCTAATATTAGGTTATGCTTGGATAGATGTTTTCCAAAAGTAGGTCTCATATACCGTTTTAACTTCATAAAATTTGGTTAAAGTGACTATTAATTTTATTTAAAGAAATTGACATTAATTGGGGGGCGATTTATCAATGCCAATCAACTCTGCTTATATATGTGACCTAATTTTGGAAAACATCTATCCATGCATAACCTAAAAATTAGCTAATACATGAATATTAATCAGCCAGGCGTCGTTCCAGACATGGGTTTGTAAATACGCGACCCGACTGCCTTCAGCAGGGTCTGCATCGCCAGTACGAATAAGGAAGGAGAAATCTTGCACCCAGCGCGATTTAATAGCTATTCCAACCTCCAGGGGCAAAGTATATGAATATAAATTCCAAACTTGGTTTTGATCAGTTCAATATTTTAGGAGTTATGATAAAATTAAGAGATGCTTGTAATCTTTTTACATGCGCTGCCACATCGAGAGGCTTTAACCATCATGCCATGCAAGAGTCCCTATAATCCGATGTTACACAGATACAATTTTAACTCAAACCATCGATAGGTTGGTTCCTGATTATTATCCATGCGCTATCTGATCGGCTTGTAAACATTTGCAATGGTCTGATCCAGAAGTACTTGCGTAGATGTTTTCAAAAATGTGTACCAATCGTATAAACACATTTTTGTAAAAGGTGAATTAATTTGACAACGTGATATTATAAAATTTGTTTTAAAATTGATATACATTTTTTTAACGATTACTGTAAGTTTTATAAAAATCGGCGCTAATCTTTGTAAACTTTGTTTATATCTTCTATTGATCGCTGGATGGTTTGTTTCTGTTAGCTATTAGATTATATTATAAAGAATGGAAGAACACGGTACTGATGAAGCTGAACTTAATGAAACTTTATATCACTCCAGCAACTATGGTACCGCTGATTTAATACAAACTTCAAAACGAAATAATGTCATAGTTATGATGTCGTTTTAACGATGCCATTAAAATCTGTTTAATGTGACGTTTTGTTTACCAGTTAACAGAAATTCTGAAAATGAAATGAATGAGGAGGACTGCGAGCCGTGTGATGGAGAACCGCTGAGGGAGCAGGTGATTATTTACTTCTGTAATATTACCTCATTGATGTTGCTAACATGTTACTAACTATTTTAAGCCATCCGAATTGGATATGAATGGCGATTGTATTAGTACATTATTTCTAATGTTTGAATGTTATGAAAATAAGATTTAAACTCTAACAGAAAATAATTTTTATTAGGTATTTGGATGCAAGCCATTAATTGACATGCATTAAAGTACTTGTGTATTACTATGAATGACATGCTATCATACTATTACTTTAATGGTTTTTAGTTCTGCTTTCAGGATCGTTTCCTACCAACTGCAAATGTGGCAAGAATAATGAAAAAAGCCATCCCAAAGTCGGGCAAGGTGTGATGCTTACATGTATTGCTTTATTAATTTATTAGGTTCAATGTACTGTACAATTATTGTTATAAGTGTTTTCAAAATAATAATTATTGTTCTAAGATGTTCAAAATCTAAATACTTAATCATAATTTATTTTCTAGTATTTATGTAAATGACCCAGATATCTGCATCACATCATGATTGGCCAACATTAACAAATTTGTGCAATTAAACCTTCTCTTTCATGAACCATGATTAAATTCTTATACTTTATTGTTATTTTTGATCAGATTGCTAAAGAAGCAAAGGATTGTGTGCAGGAATGTGTGTCTGAATTTGTGAGCTTCATAACAAGCGAGTAAGCAGCAACTTACAAAAACTTGTTGTAGAAGCATTCCATTACTGAGTAGTGCATTAACTAAAATTCTATATTATTACATAAAAGATTGAAATTATGCATCAAAAGCTATATAGTATCTGACTTAAAATATGTTAACTAAATGCATTGTGAATGTTATTGTGATATTCTTCTTATGTCAGAGCAAGTGACAGATGTCAACAGGAGAAAAGGAAGACGATCAACGGGGAGGACATTTTGTATGCCATGTCAACTCTTGGCTTCGACAACTACATTGAGCCTCTCAAGGTTTATCTTCAAAAGTACAGAGATGTGGGTTTTCAAATTTCTGTATATTGCAAGCATTGCTTAGTCTTGCAATCATGCTTTATTAAATTATGGCCTGTTTTTAAAGTAAATATGCATTAAGTTTTAACTTTAAACATAAACAGCCACATTTCTGAAACAAGGAATTATTTTTGATTGTTACATGGAATTGAATAATAATGGTCTGACATTGGTTTTAATATTGCAAAGTTTTGCTTGCTTTTGTCTTTGATCTTTTAAACAATTTTTACAGATGTACATGCTAGGATAAAGCAATTAAATGTAATTTATAGCATTAACTGTTTCATTTTAACCATTATTCAGTCTACAAAGAGTGAGAAAACATTTGTAGAAGACAAAATTGTGGAGTTGAATGCTGAAGATTCTTATGGTATGCTTCATAATTTTATTGTTTTGTAGAGATTGCTTTAGTTCATTGCCTTTGAAGACTTGCTGATGTTAATGGTTTACTTACAACTATTTTATAGATGTTAAAGCCACATTTATGAACTTTAATGTTCAATGACTTTCTATTGATTTTGCCATATTTGATGGAGGTAACGGTTAAATAAATTTGAAGTGTGTTGATGATTGCTGTTGCTGACACAAACTTTCAACTTGAAGGTTCGGTTTTACTTGCTGACCAGTCACTAATTTTCACAACAACCAATGTAAGTTTCTAGATTTTGTCAACAAATTGTATGCTTAATAAATATGTACACATTGTTAAGAATGTTGTTAGCCATTTCAATATGATTTGTAACAATTGTTTAAATTGAAATTAAAATTACATTATATGGCCATAATAGCAGTGAGATTTCCATTCTTTGTTTTGTCAGACGACTCAACAGAACTTTGGCTGAGGATTGTTGTGAAGTGGGATTTTGAGGAAATATTAATTTTTATTGAGAGCATATTATATTAATTCTTATTTTGTTTGACTGACAGTGAATGATAATAAAGATGTTAGCATGTCTTTGAGTAATGAGCAAAATTATTTGTGTGACCCTAATTTGTATATGCATAATCATACATGTCGAGATATCGAAGCTCCTGTCAACCCTATTTTCACGTTCCCGTTCGCTGCTGCCATGCACCTGGTGTTTGTTCATTTTCCATTTGGCTAGGATATCCACTAGATCGAGAGAGGCGTCTCGTATGCCTCTGCAGCTATCTGGAACGCGCTTTCTCTCATAAGAGCCCAATCATCTCTGGAGCTCTTCAAAAGTCAACTCCTTGGGACAGGGAAGACACAGGGCGCCTCTGGTTCTATGCGCTTGGCGCATTTCAATATAACTATTACTATTATTATTACTGCATTGTGAGACCGTTATGTAACAATGTGTTTATAAATTCTAAGGTTTATCAAGCTGGTTATTTTCGGAGCGCGTCTATAGTAGGCCAATCACATTCCAATTGCGAATATTAAGTTAAACTTGTAGACATTATTAACTAACTAATGCATGAAAATAGAAGGCAAAACTATTATTTTTCCATTCTTTCTAGAGCATTAGGACACAAATAATTTTTACATATGATTGTTTTAAGTGATAATGATTAGATACTTTAATAACAAAAATCCCAGCAACACAAGCGTATTGTGTGTATTATTAGTAATAGGAATACCAATCTATATTTGTTGAAATTCAGCGCTTGGAGTTATATTAGTGAAATGACATCAAAGTTAGAAAAACACGTAGGATCAACACGATCGTAGTTGGAGCGGGGCAAAATTTGAGTGCAAGGAATCACATTAGATTTTGGAACGTGTAAATTTTGAATAGTAAGTTGTACACCATTTTAACGGTCGCCGTAATTGAGACTGCAGTTCTGTTCTTAAAGGTGAGAATTTAATGGCTTGGAATTGCTCAATTCATGCTTTTAAGATTGTCATGTTGGTAGGGGATCGTTATTAGCCTTGATTCGTTTTATGAACTACCAAAAACGCTTGCGTAATAGAAATGTTTTTAGCATTTCCATACTTCTACATTTATGTTGGGTCAACCAAATATTTTCACATGTGTAGCTAGTGCAGTTATTTTTGAAGCATTTTGGATGGGATTATAATTCTATTTCTTGCAGACTGACAATTTAGGATTGAGGATAAAATGATGAGAGTAGTCAATTATTTTATAACAAATAGTCACTGTATATCATTAGATTATTCTTAAACATACAGCGATGCTGTTTCCTTAATAATTGAGAATACTTGAAAGATTTTCTGGAGATTTTTCTACAAGTCACTTTGTTTTTCATTTCCATGATTGGAAAAGCACTGAAAAATAGCCATTGTGGTTCATTTATACTAGTGCCGCTTGCATTTCATCAGTGAATCATTTTTTGCTAACAAATTATTTAGAGCTATTTTTATTATGATTGTTGCCATTACTGTGGTTTGCAGGAGCACCATCTGAATAACTTGAACTCTGAGCTACTGGTAGCTGAAACTCATGCATCATTTTAATTTTTCGTTATTTATTTACTTTTCATATTTATTTATGATGCATAAAGGAATTTGATATGATTTGCAATTGCAGTGATGATGGTTGTAAGCATAATTTTCCTCACTTTGTCACAATGTTGTAACATTGCTCATCCCTCACAGGTGCATCCAATTCTGCATGTGAGCATTATCGTTGCTGAAACTGTGGTTTTTATTATTGCCATTAGCATTCTGATTATTTGTTGTGGCAAAATAATCTTCTTTGACTAAAAGAATTGCCAACACAATAAAAAAAATATCATTATGTTAACTTATGATTGCACTGAAACTGGATGAATATTGATTTTTTAATTTTTCGATTGAACCATTATTTGATATAAAACTTAATTAGAATTGATCTCTGAGTAGTTCTTGCTCTTTCAAATTGGTTGCTTGTTGGCTGTCTGTTAATCAAAGGAGCATTTCAATTTCTAAAGCACCACCTGCTCTGAATCATTTACATTTTACTTCTTCTCAGTGGCCCTAGTGAAGATGCAAGGTAGCTTGTGAAGCCAAAGAGGTGACTATTTCGTATTCCTTTCCATAAGTAAGAGAACGGGGAGGTAGTTATATGAGTCGTAAGCTTGCAAGTAGATGCTTAGATTGTTGCTTCACTATCAGTACATAAGAATAGATGTTTATTTGTTCTTTATGATGACTTATGATATTAATTATCACTACTGAACTAACAATTGGAATTTAAAGAAATAATTTAGTTTATGGAAGAACTACGATGAGCTGCAAGTCATTTGAAAGTTAGTTTTAGTACTAAGTGAAAAGAAAGGATTTAAATTATTAGGAATTTGTGAAGTTAATGCAGAAGTTAATTTAGTGCTAATTATATATATATATATTTTAAGTTTAAATGTATTTATTTTGAGTTAAGCTACATCTATGTATGTCGAGGGATTTGTTTATGACCGGGTACTTATTGCAGTACTCATTGTGATATTCATTGTGGCTATTATTTGCATTTTAAATAAAAATTATATTTGGTGTAGCTCAGCTAACCGTGTATATGTTGCATGTGTTGATAGAATACTTGAAAAACAAGTCCAACTAATTTGGCATTAACTCCTCCCCTCATTAATATGCTAAACCAAGAAGGTTATGTAATTCTGAGGTCAGAGAACTAAATGCTTAAAGCTATATTTTATTTGTGAGACTTCATGTGTGATACCATGTATGATACAGACCATTACCATGTAATTTATGTGATATCATATCATTTACAAGATTTTACTAAAAGAGTTAATGAGATTTAAGCACATAATTTTGTTCAAGTAATTACACATGTTTGTAGAAGTAATTATGTTAGCTTTTGTTTCATCCATTAATAATTTTTTTAAAGCAAACTAAATGATGTTATTGATTATGAATTTTTTATTTAGGAAACTGTTAAAAAAAACCTGCTTATACTATATTTTCCTTTGTGGTTTAAATGCCACATGCAATAACAATAGACTTGGATAGATTTTTCGAATTTTTGAATTTATTAATTCATATTGATTTTAAGTGATTAATGATTAATTATATTATTATCGTGATCTTTAATCTTCCTACTATCACTTACATAGGGCTTAAATGAACCCATCCAATCATCAATTGCATTTTGACTGGTGTGCATGGCAGTTTTTGAAAAGGTTAATAGGTCTAGGCTCTGAATGTTAAAGTTGAATGCTTGATCTTATCAATTTCAACTGCCAAACAAGAATGATACAAATGCCAGTTATTTGAAGGGTCAATGAATTTTGCCATCCATTTTCCTGGTTGGATCAATTAGAAGCTGATAATTTTATTTTTCATATATTTTGTATCGCCATTGCTAATTTATTCATACCTTGTCTACTGTGTAAAAAGGAGAACACAATAACGTAATAGAAATGAGATGGTAGAAGTGCTTTTATTAATTTTAAATTAATTCTTGGGCGGAACTGCTTTTAAATTGATTTTCATTTTGCTCTCAGCCTGTTGGAATTTGCAAACTTTTTATCCAGGGCATAACTTAATTGAAGATGTCTCTTCATGTTTAACTGTATCTTCTTTCCTTTTCTAGAGTTTCTATTTTCTCACAAAAATTAATTAAAATACATGTCTTAGTTTTTTGTTCTGGCTGTTTACCAAATATTAAGATGAGTAAATGTTTCTTTCCAGTCTTTAATAAAAGACTTTCAGTAATGAAATGTCCATCTCCTTTCAGAAAAAGCCTTCAATCAACCAAAGGAGTTGCACTTTGAAAGACCTGACAATCATCCATCAATGTCTTCAGCATGTCATCAGTGTCTTTGAACAGCATCATATATTCAGCTGTTGTCACCCTGCCATGGATTCTCCTGGCATTGGTGAGTCACCTCAATGTGGGGGCAGGAAGCACCCACTGGGTTGTTACTGCTGATGGAAGAGTTCAAGCCCAGGTCAGTTTGACAGAAATTAGTCATCACTCATCATTACCAGTATCATAATCATGCCAAGGTTATTAGGAGCACAATTCACTTGAAATTTAATGCAAGGTTAAGAATATATTTGTTTTGAGCTTAAAAGTAAGTGTTTCTATTTTGTGTTTGTTTATTTAGATGGTCAGTTTCAGATGGTCATCATCATAACTATACTTAACCTTGCTGTTACATAAGGCATCTGTAAAATGTTGCATCGATTTAATGGGCACTGATTAATAATTGTTAAACATTGTTTAATAATTCTGTATATTAATTAAAATAGCAGTCAAGACACTTAATAATCGTTTATTTAACCAGGCCGATTCCATCTTCAACCTCCAGTGCCCGTACGATGTCATGGTCCTCCTGAACCAGGAGAAGAGGAGGGACTTGGCAGAGGCAATTCGGATGGAACTGCTCACCAAGGACACCTCTGAAACACCTGATGAGAAGGACACAGGTGCTCGTCCAATTGCTTTATAAGTTTTGTTCTTGGCTTGTCGGGAACATTCATTTCATGATTTTGACTATCATCGAGACATCCAGTTTGAACATCCTTATTTTTTTTTTTTATCTCATCATTACCATCATGTTTCACAATTTTCCATGGAATGTAAAATGAAGCTTGATGGAATGATTGGATGAGGGAATGCATTTTTTCATTTCATTTGTGGTTTTGTTTTATCAGTTGATAATGATTTCTTGTAATTAATTTACAATCCAATAAATCTATTAATATGTTTTTCTTAGCAGATTATTATTTTTTTTAGTATTATGATTATGATTATGATGATGATGATGATGATGATGATGATTATTATTATTATTATTATTATTATTATTATTATTATTATTATTATTATTATTATTATTATTATTATTATTATTATTATTATTATTATTATTATTATTATTATTATTATTATTAGTATTATTATTATTATTATTATTATTATTATTATATTATTATTATTATTATTGCATTATATCAAATTTAACTTGTTTGCATCTACGGAATCACCCTTTTGATAGACTAAAAACTTTAATATTAAAATGATTTGCAGATTTGGTTCCCATTCTATAATATTTCTATTTTTATATATACATTCTAGTTATATTTCTATATATACATTCTATTTATATTTCTATGTATGCATTTATTTTCAACTTGTTTTTGACCATTCACATTTGATTTATTACTGCTCTCATCAAATTTGAAGCAAAATAATGGTCTGTGCATAGGTTTTAAATGGTCATGATGCTAGTGGCAGTGATCTTTATAGACGACTTTGTTGACAACACAGTTAGTAGTTTTTGACAATTATCTTAATCTTTTTTTAATAAGTATTTATTATTAGTAATGTCAGCTAATTTGCAATCCTTATTTCATTATTTATTTGTGCAAACTGTTCACTTTTTTCTAGATTTTGAGAAAGAATTTTATGCCTCAGACCCGAATTGTTCTGCTGCAGGGAAACCTCTGATAGAATTTGATTTTTATAAGGGCTTCCTCATCACTCACGATGATAAGAGGCTGAGGTAATTGATTGGCTCATCAACTTTGAAGAATTATCAGTTCACAAATTTCATGCAATTATTGACATCAAAACTCGGCACGATCTTCACCCTTGCCGACTTAGTATAACATAAGTGGCTAATTGAAATAATGTTATATTATATTATAATGTGATCGTAAATTACTTAAAAGGCAATTACATTTAGCTCCTTAAAAATAAGTGCTTTAAAGCTTTTTTGCTTGTTACAATTAAATGATTTAAATTATTATTTATCTACTCAGCTCTACATCAATCAATAGTCTATATCACTACACATTTTTGTAATGCCCTAATATCAGTTATGCAAATAAATCAAACTACAAATTTGTGTTTCTATTTGTCATTCATGAACTTCTCATTATTGAAATAAATTAAAAAATTTTAAATGGCTAATATTTCTGCCAGCTCATCAGATGATGCTTATTATGAAGTTAAATTAATTTATCCATGAAATGTTGCTTAAAGGTCTGAGGATTACATGGAAGCGGTGGAGTTCGAAGACCACGTGACCGTCCCAAACAAGGCTCCTTTGTGTGCAGAATACGTGCCACTCGAGTTCAGCATGCACTCGTTCGAACATTTGGAGGTAATTATTGGCGTTATTGTCGTAATCATTAATCATAATAAAGTTGAGAAACTATAATCGATCATCTTTTGTGACTTCTGAATGACCAAATTGCTTCAATCAAATTGCAGTTATGATAACATCAGTTACTTATTGCCTTTTTAAAAGCACTGCGGAGACAAGTAGTTAATCAGTTAAGGTAAATAGGTTGGTGGTGTTCAATAAAATGAATCATAAACCCGTTACAAAACCTAATTGTGGCTAATAAAAATTGCATAATTTATTATAAGAAAATAATTTACTATGTGCCATAAAACATACACATAACAATAATAATGGCTTGAAATGAGGTCACAATCCATTGTTTAACAAAGTATTGCTGGCGATTCAGTGTTGATTAAATAGAGTTCAAAATTAGTCCTATTTTAAGATCACTCGCCATTTACAGTTTGCATGTATTAAGTACAAAGTAAAAGCAAAGACATAAGTGAAGAAACCACTGAGAGCTTTAAGAGCAACTACAGTACAGGCAGTAGTGACTGACTTATGTCGATAATGTAGGCTGATGAGAGCCTCTCATAGCCAATTTTAAATGTTGAGTCCCAAAGGTTAAAACCTGCAGGGACATCCGTCTTGTCGTTGGATGCATCCTACCGCCCTCCCCCCAAAAAAAACGGGTTAAGGAGAATGGGACCCGCACATTTTAGGGTAGAGGAATCCCTCTGAGGATCTCTGTTGTAGATGCAAGACAGAGTATTATTACAGACCGTTGTTTGAAAATTTCTGTCGACAATGATGACGTTGATGTCGCCGTTTCTAATGATGATAATGATGATTCTACTGCAAACTCATAATTTGCAGGGCATGATAGAAAGACACAATCTGACCTCTAGAGAGGAATTAGATTTAAAACAATTCCTCCCTTACGACGTCGAGAAGTTTGGCAGCTTTGTGGCATCCAAGCTGGAGAAGGTATTTGTGTGGTTCGAGTGGCAGGAAGCATGTTTTGTTGCAATTGTTGGAGAAGTTGTGGAATTTGAATGTCAAGAAATGTTTTTTTTTATCGTTATTGTTGGAGCAGGTAGTTATCTGTTAGGAAGCAGTTTGGTTGTTGTGATGTTTGATGATTAATTTCTGATGTTGCCCTTCAAGCAAAGTTTCAGAGACTCTGATTTAAAAAATTGGAGCAATTTATGATCATTTATGGGCAATTTTAGATCGATCATAAATTAATTATATCTCAAAAAAGCAATTACACAATTGCTTATAGTGTCACAAGATTAATGCATTTGACATAATGATGTCTTTTAAAACATTTTTTAATTAAGTATATTTTAACTGGCCCAATAAGTGATTAAAAGCATTATGCACAGCATGTTTAATATTTTCCTTGATATCAATTTTCCAAATAATTCCTAAGAATTGGCTCATCATCACTGTTCCATGATCCGTCTACAACTCCAAAGTTTGTGATGAACAACCAAAAAATCATCCCCATCTCATTCTCCTTTACCAAATTTGGAAATCTACTAAAATTTTTAATTTTTGTGATGGATTTCAATTTGTTTGTCTCATGTTTGCCTGCTTTGATAAAATGAGTAACGTTTAGCAACAATCGTAAAATTAGTATTAACAATAACAACAAGAAAACAAATTTTTTTTTGAAGAATACAACATCCTGGATCTTTTATAATCTGGCATCCTTTTATTGGAGAGTCAAAGGTGACTCATTACAAACAGTTGAGTGCCTCAGACGGTCCTTGCACTTCTCTCCAAGGTGATGATGATGATGATGATTGTGGTTGTGACAATATTTTTATTTAATGTTTTTGATTAATTGCTTTATAGTAAAAAAAAGATTTATACATCTACGTATTAATTCTTAATAAACATTAAATATTATATTACTATATTTTCTGATTGCACAAATGTAGAATCATCTTTTAATTGGCCAATCATCCCATAGGGAGTTCAAGGACATAGCTCTGGTCAGCTTGGCCAGCATCCTGCACCAGAGTCGTCGGTCGAACGAGGCAGCCATCGTCCTCCATGCTGCCCTTGAGATTTCAAACATCTTCAGTGAAGAGCATTTTGCTCTCGGGAACATTTACGCTGTTAGCATGCACATCATCAACGTTGTCGTCTGTATTAAATCATTGTCATCGTCCTTAATGCCTCACTTTATTAAATTGAACGACCCATTAATTCTGTGTTTGCAGTTCATCGATTGTTTTGCAAGCAACAAAATTTAAATGAAATGCTCTTCCTTTACATTCAGTCCTTCATTCTTCAGTTTTCTAGTTTACATTCACTCAGTTCTTTATTTATTATTATTATTTAGCAGCAGTACAAGAGATGATATAACTCAGATGATATAATACGGTTCTTGTTTTTTTATTGTTAAAGAATTTAGTCATTATTATTCTGTTTTAATTATTCATTTTATCTATATGCATCACCATGTGATTGTAAATTTGTTCAAGGTGCTCGGTGATTTCAACAAGTCTGTGATATGCTACGAAAATGCTTTGAAATTGGAGAAGAAGCACATGGAAGCTTACTTGAGGAAGAATGCTGTCCAGTGCCACATCAAGCTGAGCCTGCTTCTTGAGCAAAAACACAGGTAAATGTGATGAATGATGTACAGGTTGGCCGAATGGGTTACATTCCTGCACGTCGTGGTAATTGCAACAGTAGTAGTCATGTTTGAAACCCAATGTGCACTGCCACAAGAGCCCTTGGATAGGAATAAATGAATGGTTAATGCTGTGCATATGACGCTAAGTAAATGATGATACATGACGGCGACTTCTGATGAGGATGATGACGACAATGATGATGTGCATTCGTGATGTTAACAGTGATTCAATTTGCTTACTAAAAGTCATTGAAGATGAATATCTTTTCTAAAAATATTTTTTATTGCTTGACCTTTTGTTCAGGTCACTGCAGAAAACACTCGATGACCTCAAGCAATACCAGATGAGGCATGAAACATGGCAAACCATGCACAGAAAGATGCAGAGCGAACAACTCCATTCAGAAGGTAAAATGAAGCAAGGCATATTTTACAGAGAACATCTCAAAAGGGTCAAAGAGTCCACAAAAGGTGAAGGTCATTGAGATGTCATTAGGTTTTCATACATTGGTTAATAAGTGAACTGAGTTGTTGGTGGTTATTATTACAATGGATGAATTGAATGTCTAACCAAGTGTTGATGCTGCTGCCACCTGCACTAAGCTAACAGCGAAAGTTATTTGTCTTGAAAGCCATCTACTGGAAAATTAGTTTTAACGAGTTCTCTTGAAAGGCTTTTGTTTCTCCACAGAACCTCATCTTTCTGCACTTGATCTCCATCTCATATCTGCTCACCAGACCAGCAAAAGCAAAAAAATTTTCAACCTTGAAAAGTTCAACAGTGTCCTAGTTAAACCTTCATCTAGCAACACTACCGTCAACCATTCAAAGCAGCCGAACTCCAAAGCGGACGTCACAAATGACTTTCCGATGGAAAAGCCAAAACAGTCGCAGGACCAGGATTTCCTTCAATACATTCACAAGTATCTTGCTGAACATCAGCTCGTCTCTTTGAATCAGGAGAGTCACGATTCTAGTGGCCTTGATAACGTGCCAAATGCCAATGTGCAGCAAAAGGTAAGGGGTTTAAAGCTTAAGACCTATGGAGTCCTTTAAACATTCTACTGAAGAAGTCTGTTTAATTCTTTAATATGTTTTATAACTAACTATTACTTAGTGTAACTTAACTTATATGTTAATGAGATAACAATGATATAATTAAATGGTATTTTAGTTAGTTGTTAATTGAATATCGTATACAAACAGGTGGAAAAGCCTCGTCTGGATGATGATTGGCCATCGGAAGGTGAATGCAGTAGGAATGTTCAACACTTTCCTTCCTGGAGTGAATTTCAAACTGTGTTCTTGTCACTCCAGAAGAAAGGCTTTGAGTAAGATTAGTTATTAC
The DNA here is from genome assembly GCA_021613335.1 of Whitmania pigra. Classification (NCBI taxonomy): domain Eukaryota; kingdom Metazoa; phylum Annelida; class Clitellata; order Hirudinida; family Haemopidae; genus Whitmania; species Whitmania pigra. Next base: position 3,097,662 of record JAJTWR010000263.1, read on the forward strand.
AGATATTTGTTACAATATCCTTTTACATTTTTATTAGTTATTACAGATATTTGTTACAATAACCTTTTTTATTTTTATTAGTTATTACAGATATTTGTTACAGATAAAGTTGTTACAATAAACTTATATGTTTTTTGCTTGCACCGTTTATTGTTATTCGAGAAATTGTTTGAGACCAATTTAAAAATTGGCAGCATTGCTCATCTTCTGGGTTTGGGGCAGGGCCTCAATGAAGGACAGGCTCACCCTTTCCCATGGTACCCTCCCCTCTGTACCCCTCCGCCATCCCCTTCATCGTCGGCCGAGATCCCAGAGGGACTGGGAATGTATGATCACATATCAGCTGTGAGGGACAGAGCTTCCTTGAGAGTTAAGCTGGAAGATCCAACCATGAAAGAGGTGCATATTCTACTTACTTGGAGACTTGAAGATCATGAAATTATGTTTGCTAACTGAGATTTAGTATTGCAAAGGAATTGTTGAGTTCTGGTGATATGCCTTATAATAATTTAATTTAGAATATACATTATATTATATACATTGGGCATGCAGGTTAGCCGAATGGGTTACGTGACTGCATACGGCGGTAATGGCAACAGTCGTTATGTTAGTTCGAAACCCAGCCTGCACTGCCGCCAGCGCCCTTGGGAAGGAGTGCTATATAAATGGTTACAAGAAGCACCTCTGATGCTATGCATATGGCGCTATATAAATGAAGTTACAGTTACATTATCATCTTGTTTGTGTCCAGGTTTTGGCTATGCAAATCACTCAGAGCGAGAAGCAGGAAATAACACTTGAAGAAATTGGACAAAGGATTCTGACGGCCCTCAAAAATGTGAGTCGATCTCGTGCTGGGTGACCTCATCTCTGGTTGTATTTCGAGGACACACAATAGTGGATTGATTATTAGTTATTAAGTAAATAAGTTGGCCATTTCAGTAGAATGAATTTTTATCATATAAATTGTTAAGTAAATCATTTCTATGTCACTGAAACAAGCATTCATAATCATTCAAAATCCTGTGTTTTTGTTGAGGACTTGAAAAGGCATTCTAATGTAACTGAAACTGAGTGCATTCATGTGCATAATTTTGCAGAACATTGGGCCACCATGGATCTTGTACAACCTCGCTGGTTTGTTCTGGAGAGTATCAGGCAACCCCCTCAACAGCATTGAGTGCATTCGAAGGGCCCTGAACTCTGTACCTCATGATCTCAGGGATGTACCCACGGTCAATCTTGCCTCGGTCCTTTACAAAGTGGGCAGGGTCAAGGATGCCATCAAAGTCATGAAGGATGCTCTTACTATTAATTACTTTGAGGTATTTAAAAGATATAACATTGCAGACATAAAATTCTGAAGTTCTTTTAAGAATTGCTAAACTTTTGAATTCTACATTATTTTATTTTTTCATGGCTGGGTTAAACAATAGCCATAATGACTATCCCATTATTTTTGGAGGTATAACAATAGACTAAATTAATATCCCTTATAGAGCTATTATAATAGGTCATGTTATAATAGGTTATGTTGTAATAGGTCATATTGAGGTAGGTCATTACCATGGTGTTCCTGCAACAGGCTTTGAATGTGTGATATTGTCACAATAGGCCATTAGAAGAGCATGTGGGAATACAGTTCTCTGCTTAAATATATATAAAAATCATTGTCAAGGACACTGCTGGTGATGATGATGTTAGCAACATTTCAAAAAGTAATACAAATATTCCTTGTTCTAGTCTGATTCTCTGTTCTTCATGGGTAACCTGCTGGCTGCTATTGGGAATGTATCTGGTGCCATAAACTATTATCAAGACGCCTTGGGACTCGACCCGACACACGATTCTGCTCTCAAGAATCTGAGAATGGTCCTTTGCCTCAAAAAATTCCATCTCAGCCACCAAACCTTGGCCAGTCATCAGTCTGGTTCTGAAAGTGGTTCTTATCACGGTGCCAACAAGAACTCCGAGGCACCTCACACCAGGACTGATGATAGTTCCAGCGAAAAATGTCCCAAGGTTCTGTTATAGTAGTAATAATAATAGTGATAATAATAATATTAATAATAACAACAACAATAATAATATAATAATAATAAAGTTAATTGTTTAGTAACTAATAACAATAATGCCACTTAATCCTTTCATTGAGATGCTTCGTTGTTTGAGCTCTCAGCAAATAAGTTTTGTTGCCAGGTTCGTTTGGAGAAAAAGATTCCAGTGCACTTGTACACCCGCAATGGGGACGGCCATTTCTGTGCCATACCTCTCTCGTCCGAACAGAAAACATCGAATGAATCTCCAAGGGAAGTACTCGAGGGTGCTGATAATGATGGTAAACAAGTGACATTCAGTGTTTTTTAAATATTCCTTTATCATTTGTCATTTATCCACATTTACATGAGGGTGAAATGCATAAATGATGTATTATTATTAATGGCAGAAGAATTACTTCTATGTACAATGATGTCTGATGTTGTTCAAATGAAATTGAGGCTTCACTTTGTTATGAGACCCATCCCACTTTAAATCTCAGTCCAATGAGTAATTCTCCATAACAATCATTGAGTATACAAGCTGGCTTTAATTAAAAAAAACATTTATTTAGCTGCTCTATAGCATTTTCTTGTTGGCGTTTAAAATGAAATAATATTTGTTAAAGATTTTTTCTTACATTGTGAAAAGATCGACGGATCAGGCCTTCATAAAATCCCTACCGATCTTCTGCATAGTCTCTCCAGTCAAGATGCACGTTAGTCGCCATCTTAAAGATTCTTATTTTAGACAAGTTGTCTTAGAACAATTAACTTCTTTGGGCTTCTTACTAACAAAAATGATGTTGTTTTCTTAACCCAGTGAGCTCAAATTGAATAAAGGTTCAGCAAGTTGTGTTGATTGGTCGATCATAGAATTTAAAAAAATTAACTCCTTTAATCACAGCTTTGCTGAAGGGTAGTTTTGAAAACCGAGTGTTTTGTGTTAGAAAAGTTAGCCAAAAGTTAGTTCCAAAAATTTGAGTCTCGACGTAATAAAAAGTGAAGTTTGCAATGAAAAAAGTTCATGCACCAAAGTGACACTGGTCAAAGTAAAATTAATAATTATTCTGCAGCACTTTGGTTAGTGTTGGTAACGTATAGGGTTCGCCTTCTCATTGTTCTGTTTCCATAAAATCAACAATTGCTCAAAGTCTCCACTCTTCAAAGCCTAAAGTATTTGGAACTCCATTTCATGCTTTCCTTCAGACCATTGTTTGGGCAATTCCTATCTGTCACTTTTGAAGCACATGTGAAGAAATGTGTTGCAAAAATATTTTTCTGTTAGGCCAGAAATTTTTCGGCTTATCTTTTGAAGCTTTCAATTGTAAAATTCAATAAAGTCGTGCCATAAATTCTTCTTGGCTATTCAGTTTCTTTTACATTCTTGGCTTTAGAACTTGAATTAAGCTATTTTATTGATTATTTATTCATTTGAATTGTAAGCCTAAAACGTATTGATTCAGACTGCCCCGTGTCTGTCGAGATGTTTTTGTGAAGAAAATCATTCGTTTCCTCATTTTGAGTGATCCATTATAAACGTTTTGAGAGTTAAAATACATCAATAAGATTAAGTATGGTTTAACTGCCTTAAAAATTTGTGATTGAGATTGAGCGTTTGTAGAAAGTTTTTCTTGCTTGTATATCTGTTATATAAACCTATAATTATACATATGATTATGCAGATACACTTAAGCAATAACAAGCTTTTTTTTGATATAATACTACACCCTTAACTTCAACGTAAATCTTGAATTTGCAGAACATCAACATTATATGCGTTATTGACAAATAATCATTAAGTAAATTATTGATAGTACTTATTACATTATTGTTTATGATTGATGTTTTCAGCCATGAAATTACATTCACGTGTAATATTAACCAACAAAATTTCTTTTACAGCATGCAACAGCGAGTGTGTTCATCTGCGACACATTCGTTCCTATCGACAAAAACACCAGCAAAGATCCATTGTGATTGATCTTGATGACAACTGTAAGATTTTGAACCTTTGTTATGTAATTATTCTCTAGCTTGCATGTGTTTATGGATATCATAAATAATATAAATTTTGAGCTTTTATATATTACATTAATTTTTAGTAATTTAAAGATTTGGTGCTTGTATCAGCTCAAAAGGCCTTCTTCAATAGCATTTCTGAGATTTTGATAATTTACATTTCACTTTACAGGAAATCAGAATGCGGGCCTGAGATTCAGCCTTTGATTCTTCATTGAAGCACTAAAAAATAAAGAAAAGCTTTTTATTTAATGAAAAAAATCAATGTTCTTAAATCATCTTCAATATTTTTGTGCAATTTTTAGGATAATTGTTTTTTCTATATTCTTTTTATTGTTTACACATAATCTCAGTCCCACAAGGGGCTAAAATGCTTTTGGATTCAAATTTAGAAATCTCAGATTTCACTGAAAGATAGCTCTTCAAATTTGGCAAAATTTCCACTATTATTCAAGTGCCCAGATGTGCTTTTTTTATATTCACTGAATATAATTGTAATGAATCATCATCATCATCATCGCAACTAAACAGCAACACCATCTGAAGATGTCATCACATCGTAATCATTATTAACAAGCACAATTCAAAGCTCTTAATGCGATCATACGAAAGATGAGTAATCTTTGAGTAATTCTTTTTAAGAAACTCAGAGGCTGGCAAAGACATTTTAGCAAAGAAAGTACGTTTTTGGATTGAAATGGGAAGGTATTTCGACTTCGTTTGGCAAGCATAAGCATTTTATATCTGGTGTAAGAGAAGTGTCACCTTTTATACAAATTCATGAGAAAAGAGTGCAAGCAGAGCTTCTTAACAGTGTTGAATCAGGCATTCTCAAAGTTTGGTGAAATTTTTTTGTACTTTGATAACAGCAATCAAGGAGCAGTAGGAATCAGGGAACAAATTGTGTTTCTGACATTTAGTCGTAATGGATTAAGCGCTTATCACTCATAAAGAAGCCATTTAATTATCCTGGCATTAAAACAGAATTTAAATGCCCTGGATTAGATTGGATGCTTAGCGTTTATGAAGATATCTCTTAATTATCCTGGGAGTGGAACAAGATTTAATATCCCCCAGCATCGCCTTAAGGATAACCTTACCCCATTTAACACGAATGAGCATCAAATCTTCTTCAAAAGGGCTGAAAAGCTCTATTTTTGGCAAAGAGAGCCTTAGCCCGTCCGAGAAATGATTCGGATGCGGTTATGCGTTTGATGAATGACTTCAGTACATTTCATGTCCTTAAATTCCGCACTAATAATAAATTATGTATTATTTCGGCCGCACAATTTGAGTATTTAGGTTGAGAAAGAGTTTCATATGAAAACAGCAACAACAACATTGCTAGAATGCGAGTCTTTTTATGTTAAGCTCCCATGCCGATTTAACAGGTTTAACTCCACCTTTCAATAACCAACACTGGTCCGAAGTTAATGGTCCAGTCAGTGTTGGATACTGACAGGCAAATTATCACATTGCCTTAAATGGGGAAATCTTACGAAAGCTTCAGGGACGTCATTTTAGCTTTTTCCAGCGGTCCCCTGCCTCCAAATTACGTCCCTGGAAAGCTTTTTTTTTTATCTTGAAGTTCCTAATCTGGGAAGCCAATTTGATAGTTAATCTACAAATCCTTAGCTACGCCCCTGCCTCTCAATAACAAACCCTAGTTCAGCCTGAGTTCACGCTGTCTTGAAAGAGCTTCTCCTAAGTTTACAGTGAAATCGAAATTCCGCTTGGTCTCTCCAATAAAATGTACTTTGATGCTCCTTAAACTGTTAATCAATCAACATCAACAACAATTTTCTGTTATTCACCTTATCTCCAGCCGGGCTGATAGCTTATTATCAGAACTTCTAAATGACTAAGAAATGTTTACATTTTGTGAAATAAAATATACCAATAAAATAACAATAAAATAATCCAAATTATTAATTGTTCGAGCTAAGTACATTAAGGAGTTACATACTAAGTCGAAGCAAACAATTGTCAACCAAATGTTTTTGATAACTGAACTCTTCCCTGTTAGATCTAATTAATTAAAGCAAGCACCAAAGAATTCCAAGCAAATAATGAAAATTATTTTTGCTAACGCGATTATTCTGACCGTCTCCGTCAGACCTCTGAATGCTTATTTTGAACCCTATTATTATTATTATTATTATTATTATTATTATTATTATTATTATTATTATTATTATTATTATTATATTATTATTATTATTATATTATTATTATTATTATTATTATTATTATTATTATTATTTATTATTATTATTATTATTATTATTATATTATTATTATTATTATTATTATTATTATTATTATTATTATTATTATTATTATTATTATATTATTATTATTTATTATTATTATTATTATTATTATTATTATTATTATTATTATTATTATTATTATTATTATTAAACCCAATTATTTTAAGAGATCGATAAGAGCCTCCACGCTGGATCTGCTGACGTGGAAGTACCATTTTCAGGAATTCTAATATTATAAGCCCCGCAGAGCTTTTATCAATAATTTTATCAGATATAGTTAAAGTCAAGGGTTGTTGACAATGATAAACGTTTCTCTTTTTTATAATTTTGTTTTTTTTGCTTGTATAACTTTGGAAGAATAGGTTTTTTCTATAAATTGCTTTGGAAGTTTGCTTCGTAGTCTTATGCGAGATAACCTTTCGAAGATGATAAAATTTATTTTCGCCTTTACTCTTTTGGTAGCAGGTGAGCTCTGCTAACTTATCTTGATAATTGTGAATGTCATTGAAAGAAATACGAAACTTATGGTTTATTAAAGTTTTATTCACTTTTATGATGTTGGTTAATACGAATTTGTAATTAGTGATTCTACGTTCCTTTTGAAAGCATCTTCTGCTGAGGAATGCAACGTAGCTTGTCAGAAGATTTACAAACCAATGTGTGGCAGTGACGGAGTGACTTATAACAATTTATGTGAACTGAGAGCGACAAACTGCTTGTAGGACTATTATTTTCTATTTCTGAGATTTCAGCACAGAGACTTTACGAACATTTTTATGATTATTTTGTGAATTTGTTTCATTTAATATTTAGTTTGTTTTGTCTCTTCCATATAAAGTGACAAATTAATTATTTAAAAAATGCTTTACTTGCAGAACTAAATCATTCGTTCAAGTAATGTTTGAAGGACGTTGTTCAAATCAAGGTGTTTAAATAGCAATTTCCTTTCGAACGTTAACAATAGATGAATGTATGACATTGGAATGATGAATGCTAATATGCTTCTGAATATGACTAATAATTCTTTGAATATTGCAATGAAACCATTTTTGTTATTTGAAAGATTGTGAGTCTCTTATTGTAATATTAAAAATTCTATTATTTTTTTGTTTAGAAGGACTTGTAGAAGAAAAATGTAATCTTGCTTGTCAACTCAATTATGATCCAGTGTGTGGTTCTGATGGTTCAACATACAACAACATGTGCGCGTTGAAGGCAGCCAATTGCTTGTAGGTATACAAATAATTGTTTGGAAAGTAATATTTAATTAATATTACGATGAGGATCTACTAATTATTAGAAATTATGATTATTTTACAACAATGTGATCCTCAAAACTTAAATGTTTTATAAAATTGTGGGTTCTTTTTGCATTAATGCTACTGACAAGTTGGAAATGCATTTGCATATATTAAATTAGTGGCATTTCACAATGAATGTTTGAATAAATAATCAAATAGGACCAAGAAATCCATCAACCTGAAATACGAAGGGGAGTGCCAAAGCATTGCTGAACAAGGTTCAAAGCATTTTACAATAAAGCAATATATCATATATAAATAGATTTTTTTGACTTATTTGTCTATTTACTTTGAGATTTGTAACTTCATCGTATCAGTATTTTATTTTCAGCGCTCAGTTGAAGCAAACTAATTTATAGTTATCATGATCTTATCAGTGTCATTCACTTTTGATTAGGCACTTCCTAGCAGAGACAATAGGTTTTTTAATGTTATCAAACTTTTATCATCGAGCAGCACTGTAATGTATCATGTAATTTAACCAATGCAGTATGGTTGTACATTCTACAATCATTCTGAAAGATGCACTGAAATACATTTTGAAAAACAGTTTGACTGTTGTGTATGACTAATGTACAGTAATGAATATGAACTCACGATATACTTTGGACGTGATGGAAAATGGATAAAAGCCAAAATTGGTAACAACACTATAATTCTATTAAATTCTAAATTTAAAATGCGCAAACAACTTTAATTAATTAACAACCATTAATGGCGATTCCTTTTCGATGAAGTTGACGAGGAATGCAGTTTCAAATGTCATCACAATTACGAACCCGTGTGTGGTTCTGATGGCGCCACTTACTGGAATTCCTGTGCCTTGGAGACCATGAACTGCCTGTAATTTATTTATTAAACATTGAAGTCAAACATTAGAAAATATTTTATATGTTTTTGGAAGGAACGAGCATTAATATTATTAAATGTTTTCAGTAATTCCCAAATTGTATTATTTTTCGAAACCTTTATTTTAAAATTTAAGTTTGAAAATAGTAATATATTTTGAAATATTATATGTGAAATAACAGACACAAAGGAGAAGTAGTAATGGCAAGTAAAGGAAAGTGTGAGGATGTTCCTTATCAGGCTGGACGGGTCATACCTCAACTTTGTGAGATGTTTGTTCTTGATTGATAATATAGTTTACATAATATATATAATAATCAACATCGTACATTTATATATTTATATATGCAATATTGTATAATATTTAATATGAAGTGTTGTTTATAAATTTTTATAAAAGTAGTCTACTTCCACCCGCCGGGAGGTTTAAATAACATTTTTAAATACTTTTGATTACCTAAATTAATATTACAAATTTTCACACAAAATAATCTACTTTAACCCTAGCAACACCGAGCTTAATGTCTAGTTAACTTGTACATTCATACAAATCATCTCAGTTGCAACGGACTATAATCAAATAAATATAATAACAGTGCTGTAATTCAATATCGTAATTATGTCATCATACATGTGTTCACACTTCACTCAGTTACACAATAATGATAATTGTTATTCATTTGGTGTAATAATAAATTATGCGTGCAGGTTGGCCTAATGGATTAAGTTCCAGCATTCTGCGGTAATGATACCAATCTTAATTACTTGGTACTCCGCCTTGGAGCTCCGACAGGGATCATCAGAAGAGTTTTCCCCGTTTTCAAACGTTTCGGCCCTTTGAATCTCCTTACGTTTTCGGGGGGACGGTGATCATCCGGATGCCCCTGTCGATTTTGTCTTTCTATACCCAACTTTTACCGCCGGCTATGCGAGACTCTCATTGGCCTTGTTATGTCGATCGCCTCCACCCCAGTTTGCCTACAGAGGTCATGAAAGCTCTCAGTGACTTCAAACCATCTTAATATATGCAAACTGGGTCTTATAATTTCTTTGTAGCGGCAACCAGAGATAGAAATTTTCTGGACTCGACCGCGGGCCTTTTCGCGGCCGCGGTTTGGACCGCAGTTCATGTTGCTTTACGAGTCCGCGGTCGGCCCATTTCTCCCGACAACACCGCGTCTTTCGGCTAATGGTTTGGCCCCGTCGCTCGGTGGATCATTGATAAAGTAATGTGTCTTGTTCGAAACCCATCCTGCACTGCTACAGGCGCCCTTGGGAAGTTATATAAATGATTACAAGAAGATCCTCTGACGCTATATAAATTAACTACAATTACAATTAGAACAATTATTATACAATATTTGCAATTGTTATTTATTATTATTATTATTATTTTTATTATTATTATTATTATTTTTATTATTATTATTATTATTTTTATTATTATTATTGTTGTTGTTGTTGTTGTTATAATGATTAACAATAATCCTGATATAGTCAAAGAAGAGGTCGACGAGTGCGAAATAGTCTGCCACTTTGATTACGAACCTGTCTGTGGCACTGACGGGAAAACCCACAACAACCTATGCCAATTAAAGGCTGCCAGCTGTTTGTATGTTGTCAAAGGATGATGATTTAATCTTTTCTAAAACTACGAAAGTCCAATATAAAAGTGATTTAGACATTAATCAAACATGATTATGATTACGATTACTGCCCTTTTTGTACCTCAGCTTGAACAATGCGATAAATAAACCAAGCAATTGAATTGCGTGGCTGAAATAGAATACAACTGAAAGATAATAAGAAACAATATCTTATTCTCAGAAACAAGAGTCAAATTGATTTGCTGCACTACGGAGAATGTCAGAGGAATGTCGTTGAACATGAGGAAGGTGAACCCAGTTCATTTGTTTCATCATCGTTGGGGTGCTTTTACAATGCATTAGTTCTGATTCATTTGATGTATGTATTTCAACTTTTATTTGGCTTCCATTTTCTGTTTCTCAAATAATTTCCATTTCTTGTCACAATCCTGTCTTTTAAAATTTCAATTTGTCTCTTTTACTTGTATCAGATATTCAGCATTTATGCTGTTTGTTAGAAATACCTTCTGTATTTGTCACATAGGTGGCTGATTGCGTTCTCCTGTTTTTTTTTACACCAAGCTCTCACAAGGTACTCTTTGAGTATTCATTCGGCTGTTGCCCGTTGTTCCAGAGAAAGGGACATTTTTATTGTTTAGTTTCTCTTTTGAAGGAGCTTTCTTTTAATTTGGTCTCATTCAGGTTTAAAATAGGTGATTGACAAGAACCAATTGTTCTCAAATCTCTTCGAATTTGAACCTGTATTTTTGTAATTGTTGTGGCACGCATTAGGAATAAACGCAATAAATTTAAGTAATAATGTAATTTGTAATGCATAGATGAGTGCAGCCTGCAATGCCAAATGATCTTTGATCCCGTTTGTGCATCCAACGGAGTGACATTTTCCAGCCCTTGTGAACTCAAGTCGTACAACTGCCTGTGAGTTTTTGTTTTGACTTAGCGTTAAATTTAAATATTAAGTACTTGCTAAATATTCATAAATTTTAAATATGTCATTTCATTTTTATTCCAGCACTAAATCAGCCGTGCGAGTACTTCACGAAGGAGAGTGTTGAATGAAAGGATCATCATTCATCGTCGCTCTAGACGATTTCATAAATGATAATTCAAATTACTCTAGTTTAAAACTATCTCCTACAAATCGCATGAATTTGTAATTAGTTTCGATCACCTATTTTAATCCACAGCTAATTATTTAATAAATTAATAAACACAGATGTGTCTAAATAAACCTCTTCAAAGGTTACACATGTAATTGTGAAGCGTATTAAAGATATGATAACGAGATATTAGCACAATTTACAGATTATATTTACGTCGCATTGTTATCACGATTTTAGCGACATCTAGTAAGTCGTTCGAGCGGGCTTAAAGCTTTTTTTGAGGAACTAACAGCATTTTCTTAGATATTAATTAAAAGCTTAACAGTGATAACGGAATGCATGTAGTTATTAATTGAAAATTTTGAAGTTCGCCCTTGTAATTGCGACATTAGCAACTCAAGAGGAGAAAAAAATTTATTCTTAAAATAAGCAAGCAGAGAAGGCGTTATTGTGGATCTAACACGAATTTCTGAAAGCTTTGCAGCGTACAATGACTATTCTCTGAGCTCTTATAGAGCTTCCTAGATTCGTGCTAGTGTGAGAGCAGACGATATCGACGGACACTAGACCCTGGCAAAGATAATTATTTAGAATCTGCGTTACTAGTTACATATATTTGCATTTTGGTTGTCTAAGTACAAGTAAAAATAGCTAGACAATTGTTATCCGCTGTTGCTGTCTTATCCGTCAGTCTAAATGGAGTCAATAAGTGACCTTTTAAAGTGGTCTGAAAAGGTTGAAGAAGTTGATCACTTCTGCAACAGAAAAGGAAGCCTGCCGTCTGTCGTAATAGTCACAGAAGGATACCTTGGTGTCAAAGATTCCATAGGTACAGATGAGGTGATTTTGGGGATACAATTTGGTTCCAGTCATCAACAATGATATCTAAATTTTAATTATTTTATTTCCGCAGATGTTTTATCTTTTCGACTGCGAGAATCAAACTCGTGTCGTTGCAAAAAACTATGAAACTAAAAAGGTCTTCAGCATTCCTCTGGACAGTTCGGTCAAATTTAATCAAGCTTCACCGCCACCCACTCGTTAGTAACGTTGATAACATTGCTTTGTTTATTATATTATATTAAAACCATAACATTCTAATTACTCGATTTGGTTATTTTGTCACTTCCATGCACTGTCAAGATGTT